>JANFNE010000009.1:1132500-1320291 GCA_024867545.1 Phytopythium helicoides
ATGTGATGCCTACTCCCGATTTCCCACTGCGATTGCACACAAACACCCACTTGTCAGATAAAATGACTTGGAAACCGGAGAATTATGCAGGCTCAAAACGCACCAAAAGGTGAAGAGCGGGGCAGCCACTTCAGGAAGCACTTCGAACTTGATCCACGCACAAAACGTGTATCCGTTGTTGGGAAACGAGTCCAACACAGGAAGAAGCAGGCCAGAAAATTCGCCATTCAAGTCAAAGAAGGAGGCGGGGCCAAACGAATCGCGCGCGATCATCTCGAGCGTTGACACGTAGTACCGCATCGCGGCGTCGTCAGGCTCCTCATGCTCCATGCGCGTGCTACGGAAAACGCCGAGCATGGCGCGGATGTCATCGATGTCGACTGAATGGTTCGCCAGATACAGCAGCAGCTTGAGCACCTTCTTAAGCACGGCGGTCGAGATGGACGGGTCCGCGAACAGCCCGCGGTCGCTCAGGAAGCGTAGGATGTCGCGCTGCAGCCCGACGCTCGAGCACGCCTCGATGCTCGCGCAGTTGCTTCGGACCAGGTTGATGACCGAGTCCAGTGCTCGGATCTGGCAGGGACACGACGCGTGAGGCTACGCCAGCTCGATACAGCAGCGGTGTGATCCCGGCGCTCACCTGTTGGGACTCTTCCAGGACGCCCACGACTGACGAGAAAATGCCCTTGAGCGTCGTCGGGTGTCGGATCTGCAGGCGCGCTGCGTCCACATCGCTGTACTCGCGTCCGCCGACTGCACATCCACGACCACAACCACACACGCGCACATCCGCGTCATCCGGTCAGCCTTTCTGTCCTCCCGCTACGCGAACACACTCGTGGACAGCACGCACGCAGCTCGCGCAGGAAGCTCGCGACCGCGTCCTGCTCGCCGCTCATGGCGCGCTCCCCCTCGCGGCCCTCGAAGAGCGAGGAGACAGGCGCTCGGCCTCTGCTGGGCGTCGCTCGCGGCTGCTGGAGCGACGGCGGGGGCTGCGCGGCTCGCTCGGCCGCTCGACGTCGACGGCGCGCGCTGCGGCCGCTGGTACTGCGGGGAGAGAGCGGCGGGGGCGGGGAGGGGGCGGCCGCGGCGGGCGCGGCTCGCTCGGCTCCTCTACTGCTTCTCGAGTGAACAGATCATGCGAGGGCAAGCGGGAGCCGCGCGCTCATTGGCCGAAACAAACTAGTTTGGAGGGACGTGATTGGCCAGGAAGAGCGCCACGTACCAGATGGGCAATTGGCAGAGATGACGGACGGGCAATGGGGCGACATGCTGGCAACGATGTTGTTGATGTTGTTCGAATGGGAAGCGAATGCAGAGCTACGGGTCGCCGGGTGTGTCGAGGCGAGAGACCAGCTCGACGTCTACCAGAAAAGGCTGTCGGCCGCGATCTCGTCGTCCGACTTGCGGCGGAACACGGCCACGTACTTCTTGCCGCCGCCGCGCGCCACCTTCTTGCCCTCCTCGGTCTCCTCGGTCATGGCCTTAACGCACGGGTCCGCACTCTGGAGGAGGCAGCAATACCGAGTCAGCGTTTCAAGTCATGCAGTTTGCATTGGGGTCCCACGCACCAGCTCCTCGTCCGGGATACGCGTGAAGCATGGGTGGGCCGTGCATTTTTCCACGTGCCAGTTGTGCAGGTTCTCCACGTCCGTGATAGTGTACAGGATGCCGCCAGGGGCGAGCAGGTACGCGTACTCCGCGAGCAGCGCCGTGCTGAGAGCAGGTAGAAAAACAGTTGAATCGTCAACAACTACAGCATGGCGCCACCTCAGACCCTCAACACGAGTTACGCACTTGACGATGCGACGGCGGTAGTTGCGCTGCTTGAACTGCGGGTCCGGGAAGCAGAAGAAGAGCTTCGTGAGCTGTCCCTTGCGGAAGTAGTGCGGCAGATACCGCATCGCGTTCGTGCGCATCGCCGACACGTTCTGATACTGCAGTCCGCCCGCCCGTCAGCGTCACCTCCACAGCCTCAAAGCACGCAATGAAGCGCAGTCGATACCTGGCCGGGGTGCTCGGCACGCAGCGCCTCAATGCGCAGTCGCACGTACTCGGTCACCTTGGGTCGGATCTCGAGCGCCAGCGTCAGCTTGTCCGGGAAGAGCGCACCCAGCGCCACTGCGATTCCGCCCAGCATTAGTCGACACGCTCGTCCGTCATCCGTGCCACGAGGCACAAGCTTACCGGTGAGTCCGCCGTAGCCGCAGCCGACGTCCAGGAAGTCGACCTTGCTGCTTACACCACAACGACCGCGTCATCATGCAGGCAGCTGCAGGCCGAGTAACAGGAAGCGCGCGCTCACGGGTCCTCGATCTGCGGGAAGTGCGTGGACCAGTCCATGTCGCTCGGCGTCACTGGGCTGTCAGGGCGAGCGCAGGTGAGCCGTCGGGTCGCGGGCCTCCACACCACGAGCGAGAGACGCACTAGTCGAACGAGTCATTGTGCGACAGCGGGTTGCAGTGCGCGCGCGAGCGGTAGAACTTCTTCTGCGGGGCCCTGGCGCCCGCGGGGGCGGCGCCACCGAGCGTCTTGGCGTCCGTCATGCTCAATGCGCCGCTGGTTGGATGGCTACCAGTCGCACGTGCTGACTGGCTGGAGCAGAAGACGGCGTATGATATCCGCGTTTGCAAAAGGCGGCGGCTGACCACATCTAGAATATGATCTTTGTATGGCGGTTCATGTATCAATGTCGTAGCGAAGCGTCATTGACAGAAGCGGGTGAGATTGAGACGCTGCTCGTGAACCGCAGCGTCGCCGTCATGAGCTCCGTTCCGTCCTGGCACAGGCGTCGTCCAGCGGTTGAGTCATCTGCCTTAAGGCCACCAAGATCGACGAGGCCATCGAGACCGACGTCTCCATGAAGAGCGAAGTCTGCTCCTTCTGCAAGCACCCGCTCCAGGGCAAGTCCCGTTCGATCTGTTGACGAACTCCACGCCCACAGCCCACTCCACGCACGAGGACGCGTGTCTCGACTGGTGTGCGAGGAGTGTATTGCTGGATGGCGTGAAGCTTGCTGGCCAGCAGGGCCACCCTGACAGGGTGAGCGTGGTATGTTGTTTTTCATGGGATCGCGAGGCGCTGACGAGGTCCACTGGTGGTGGCGGTGAGAGTTTGCTCATCGACGCGTGGGCGAGCTGCCGTGCACCTGCGCTACGTCAAGCGCATTGTGGACGGCTACGAGCACAACGGCCTTGAGTTGCCCAAGTAGCAGCTGGTGCAGCAGTGGAAGCTCGTGATGTAGTACCACCAGAACCTGACGGAGCTTCTCGCTCGATGAGCTGGCTGGACTCCCCGACGACTTCATCTTGCGCAGGTCGTGCTCGCATACCCGACCGTGTTCCCTATCCCCAGCACATGCACAGTGGAGCGCATAGCTGTGCGGCTCGCCAATCGAAGCTTTAGAAGCTACGATCGCAAACCGGATGGGCTGTGGTCGAGCAGAGGACTAGCCAGTGGATGTGGTGGCACTTCATACTGCAGTGCTTGATTTCCGCATGGCCTCTCTACTCAGGCGCCCGATTGCGTTCTTGCCGCTTACGAGGCGATCTTCATCGAGTACTTTTTCGCTCTACGCCTCCTTGCTTGCACTTTGACCTTTGCACGTCGGGCTTGTGGAGGTCTCATTCGAGACTTGTGCCATCTTTTTCATGGGCGCTATCGGTACCTCTGCTCATACTGTAGCTGATATGAGGACGCTTGCAAATCACATGGGGCATTCTGTAGGAACAGTGGTCGGTCTGTTCCTCCAAAGCACGGTGATGCCGGTGTCCCGTTCGATCTGTTGACGAACTCCACGCGCACAGCCCACTCCACGCACGAGGACGCGTGCCTCGACTGGTGCGCGAGGAGTGTACTGCTGGATGGCGTGAAGCTTGCTGGCCAGCAGGGTCACCCTGACAGGGTGAGCGTGGTATGTTGTTTTTCATGGGATCGCGAGGCGCTGACGAGGTCCACTGGCCAGTGAAAAGGTCAGTTCCGCGTTCAGCTGATGCAGGCTGCATTGTAGCAGACTTGAGACAAGCCGCGTTGCGCACTGTAGCACTGCGACACACTCGCTAGATGCATTTGCTGTGCACTAGGCAGTCATCGCGCAACGAGCGCACAAGTGATGGTGTACACACGGGTGCCACTGCGTCAGACGGTCGTGATCCTCTTGTCAAGATCGTTATACCAGACCCCGCCTCACGACTCCAGCACTGTTCACCTCAGCTGTCAATCTCACTTTCAGTTGGCTCGAGGCACGCGCCGAGCACCGGTCTCGTTTCCCACCTTGGCGATCGATCGAAGAGAGGTCACCAAAGACGCTGCATGTGCATATACCGGCTCTAAGCTCTTAAACAGTTACTATATGTACATCGATATAATGCTTGACAAGGGCCACACAGACACCACTCGTTGGCATTGACAGCTATCTGAGAGCCCACGAGATTTTTTGGTAATTGCAGGTGCTCACTTTCCAATTTTCCGCTCATCGACCGCCATGGCTCCCCAACAAGAAGGTTCGCACGCACAAGAGAACGACACTACGGCAGTCAATCATGCCGTCACGAAGCTCGAGTCCCCTGCTAGCGACTTCTATGGCGTTAAGTCACCAGTTGACCTCGAAGCCAACCTAAAGGATGGAGCACTCAGACCTGGTGGCGCTCCAAAGCTCTTCTCGCGACAGTACATCGGAGTGCTCGCACACTTCGTTGCCGTCAGCATCGTCTACGCATCGATCAATGGATGCCTGTACTCGGTGCTAAACAACTACCTCTACATGTCGACCACCCTCGTCGCCACTGCTAAGGCTCTCATCCGTGTGCCCCACGCATTGCGTGTCTTCACAGCCATCTTCTCGGACTGCTGTCCCATCTTCGGTTACCGTCGTCGACCGTACTTGATGCTCGGCTGGGGGATCTCGTTCGCTGCCTGCTTCGTCATGGCTGTGTATCCGTTGGGTGATCCATACTACACGGATGCGAGTCTGTCTGGAACGGACGTGAGCGACCTGACTGCTGAGCAATTGAAGACCATCAACTTCGATGCGCCTCACAAGGGTGTGGTGCTTATCGTCATGTTCATGCTCGCGCATATCGGCACCATTTTGGCATACGGAGCTGCAGATGGACTAATCGTGGAGCTCGCTCAGCGTGAACCCGAGCATATCCGTGGTCGTGTGCAAAGCACGTCCAAGATCGTTAGCAATGCATTCGGAATCCTCGCTTCTTTCATGACCGGTCTGGGTCTCGACAGTGTCGAGTATGGTGGCACGTTCTCGTGGACCATGGGATTCAACGGCGTCATGTGGGTCTGCGCGATCTTCTCGCTCGCTGCTGTCCCCGTCAGCTGGTACTTCATCGACGAGCCCAAGGCGCGTCCTGACGAGTACAAGCCTCTTGGAGCGTTCATGCGCGAGATCTACGAGCTGCTGAATCATCGCGCGTACTACCAGATCCTGGCGTACGTCTTCTTCAGCGAGATCTTCTCATCTTTCTCGGTCACGTCGTCGAGCGCCATCCAGAGTACGTACGCTGGTGTCACGCCGCTCAACAGTGGTATCGCGAGTATGTTGTCGAGTGCGTTCGCAGCTCTCGCGTTGTATGCCTGGCGATGCTGGGGTCTGCAATGGAACTGGCGCTACATCATCATTGCATGCACCGTGTCGGTCGTGGTGGTGGATGCGTTCCCGACGTTCTTCACGATCTGGAATGTGTACCGCAGCCAGTGGTTCTGGCTCGGCCTCCCACTCATTGAAGAGTTCCCGAGCACGATCAGCGACTTTGTGATGAGTCTGTTTGTGGTCGAGATCTCGAACCCTGGTCATGAGGCAACCATCATGGGTCTGTTGATCTCGACGAAGGCCATCAGCCAGCCGTTCGCGACTGTGCTATACAAGAATGTGGACAGCGAGTTCGACATCGGTCGCAAGTTCATCGTGAAGGACAACCACGAGGTGCACATGCAGCTGACGTATGCGTACTTGATTTCGTACGCGTTCCAGTTGTTCTCGCTGGTATTTTTGGTGTGGTTCCCGCCACAGAAGGCCGAGGCGCAGGAGTTGAAGCGTGTGGGCGGTACGAACAAGTGGTTGGGGAGCTTCACTGCGTTTTACCTTACGTTTGCGGCGTGCTGGATCGTGATGACGAACATTTTGAGTTTGTTCGACTCGACGTCGTGTCTGCGCATCGCGGGTGGCACGGGTTGCTAGTGCCGAGTAGATCTTGAGAGATCTTGAAGTGTCGAATGGTGGAGTTTTGCAACGGTTGCATTAGCAGACTGGATATGGATGATGAATGAGAGAGTGTGTCAAAGGCATTTTAAAGTTGAAGCGTGCTTTTGGAGTCCCGTTCAAGGAAAAAAATGGTCGTGGTGTCACGATTGATGTAGCCATAATTGACTGTCTTGTCTTCTGCGTGTATACTTTTTTACTAGCGTCCGTGCTCTGCGGTCATTACGAATATTTGCGTTTTGGTGTAGATTCGAGGCGGCTCCAATTTGTCTTCGTCGCGGATTCATGATGCACCCAGTGTTCCTTTCGAATATCTGTCCAACCGCATCAAGGACTGATTGCTCTTTCTCGAGTTGCGTGATAGCAAGGAGTGAGCGAGAGCAGCAGCAATGGTGATTTTCTATTTTACCTACCTTCACGTTAGTTTGGGATGAGTCATTAGTACTCTCCCGCTGGTGAATCTCGTTGCCATGGCCTGGTCACAGAATGCGACGTCAGATGTGCTCTGCTTCGTCACCACGTGCATCACATTGAACACCTTGTTCGCGATGAAAAGTGTGGTTGATAAGAGAAAATGGGTAGCGCTCAATACTCCTGGCAGGTTTGACAGGGGTGAACGTCCCACTCGTCCCAGCGTAAATATGCTCCCTTCAACACGACCGGTTTTAGCATTGGCAGCCTCACAAACAAGCCCTCGCCATGCGCTGGATGTCCAATACAGTACCAAGCAAGTTGGTATGTATACTCACCCACTGTGCGATGACAACGCTCGTCGTACCTCTTCACGATCCCTCGTGTGCATCCGTATCCGACTGAACTTCAAGGGCTTGCTGTGGTGCGAGTTCATACAGTATCACCTATGGTCGGCTGTAAACAGGAACCAATGATTGCGGTGAGGCGTGATCGAGAGCTGAGTGGTTGATGTTTGGTGTACAAAGAGATTCGATTGGAGCAGAGCTCATGTACATGTTGCGACGTGTTGGAGCACAGAATGTACCCTAATTCCAACGGCCAGTCCCTTTTGTCCGGTTGGTCTAGAACCTCTGCTTCAATACGACGGACTCTGAGGCGCAAACATCAGCTGTACAGAAGCGCTTTATACACATCACAAAAAGGTATCGCTGCATGTAGGTTCGCCAGCAGAGCTTGTCTCATTGCTGCAAGCAGAGTCTCGCAAGAGCCCAAGTATACTTAGTGCCCCTCCTATGCTCGTGCTACTCCATTTCTACCCGTGATCGGCGCTTACGAGCACGTTATCCGCGAGGAATCCCCGCCTCAGGAGTGCAAAGTGATCCCATCTCATCCGCCGTCCTCGATTCTAGTTGGCCGGAGGCACGCGCCAACCGGATACCGGGGTCCCTCGCAGTACAGCAACGCAGGCAGCACCGTCGACACACAGTAGATGCGGAACTAGGAACTGCTGGACAGGGGCAGTGCCCATACGAAAGAGCGCCACCAAGTACATTCGTATCTGCTGTGCTCTAAGTACAAGGTGAACTACGGTTCGGTCATTATGGAGGATCCCTCAGTGATCGATTTCGTGGATGGTTGGTCTTCACTTCCAAATCCTTCGCCAAGTACCAATAGGTAGAATGGTCCCTCAGCAAGACCTCTATCCACCAGCACAAGACCCAACGGGTGTCAATCATGCCGTCACGAAGCTCGAGTCCCCTGCTAGCGACTTTTATGGCGTCAAATCACCAGTTGACCTCGAAGCCAACCTAAAGGATGGAGCGCTCAGACCTGGTGGCGCTCCAAAGCTCTTCTCGCGACAGTACATCGGAGTGCTCGCACACTTCGTTGCCGTCAGCATCGTCTACGCATCGATCACCGGTTGTCTATACGCTGTTCTCAACAACTACCTCTACATGTCGACCACCCTCGTCGCCACTGCTAAGGCTCTCATCCGTGTGCCCCATGCATTGCGTGTCTTCACAGCCATCTTCTCGGACTGCTGTCCCATCTTCGGTTACCGTCGTCGACCGTACTTGATGCTCGGCTGGGGGATCTCGTTCGCTGCCTGCTTCGTCATGGCTGTGTATCCGTTGGGTGATCCATACTACACGGATGCGAGTCTGTCTGGAACGGACGTGAGCGACCTGACTGCTGAGCAATTGAAGACCATCAACTTCGATGCGCCTCACAAGGGTGTGGTGCTTATCGTCATGTTCATGCTCGCGCATATCGGCACCATTTTGGCATTCGGAGCTGCAGATGGACTAATCGTGGAGCTCGCTCAGCGTGAACCCGAGCATATCCGTGGTCGTGTGCAAAGCACGTCCAAGATCGTTAGCAATGCATTCGGAATCCTCGCTTCTTTCATGACCGGTCTGGGTCTCGACAGTGTCGAGTATGGTGGCACGTTCTCGTGGACCATGGGATTCAACGGCGTCATGTGGGTCTGCGCGATCTTCTCGCTCGCTGCTGTCCCCGTCAGCTGGTACTTCATCGACGAGCCCAAGGCGCGTCCTGACGAGTACAAGCCTCTTGGAGCGTTCATGCGCGAGATCTACGAGCTGCTGAATCATCGCGCGTACTACCAGATCCTGGCGTACGTCTTCTTCAGCGAGATCTTCTCATCTTTCTCGGTCACGTCGTCGAGCGCCATCCAGAGTACGTACGCTGGTGTCACGCCGCTCAACAGTGGTATCGCGAGTATGTTGTCGAGTGCGTTCGCAGCTCTCGCGTTGTATGCCTGGCGATGCTGGGGTCTGCAATGGAACTGGCGCTACATCATCATTGCATGCACCGTGTCGGTCGTGGTGGTGGATGCGTTCCCGACGTTCTTCACGATCTGGAATGTGTACCGCAGCCAGTGGTTCTGGCTCGGCCTCCCACTCATTGAAGAGTTCCCGAGCACGATCAGCGACTTTGTGATGAGTCTGTTTGTGGTCGAGATCTCGAACCCTGGTCATGAGGCAACCATCATGGGTCTGTTGATCTCGACGAAGGCCATCAGCCAGCCGTTCGCGACTGTGCTATACAAGAATGTGGACAGCGAGTTCGACATCGGTCGCAAGTTCATCGTGAAGGACAACCACGAGGTGCACATGCAGCTGACGTATGCGTACTTGATTTCGTACGCGTTCCAGTTGTTCTCGCTGGTATTTTTGGTGTGGTTCCCGCCACAGAAGGCCGAGGCGCAGGAGTTGAAGCGTGTGGGCGGTACGAACAAGTGGTTGGGGAGCTTCACTGCGTTTTACCTTACGTTTGCGGCGTGCTGGATCGTGATGACGAACATTTTGAGTTTGTTCGACTCGACGTCGTGTCTGCGCATCGCGGGTGGCACGGGTTGCTAGAGTTGGGAAGATCGTTAAATTCTGAGTGTTTGAATTTAGAGTCAGAGGCTTGATAGCTGTTGCATGAGCAGACTGGATATGGATGATGAATGAGAGAGTGTGTCAAAGGCATTTTGAAGTTGAACTCAGTTTTGGGATTGGCGAACTCGTTGTATGACTAATCGATCGATTTTTTTCGGCTTGTTGTTGTTGACAAGTGCAACCTGGCGATGGATGGGTCGCTATCCTGCACGTGCAAATCCATTTTTGCGTGTGCATGCCTGTCCGAACCGGGTTGTCGACGTCGATTGCCGTCGGGAGCATTACGATCGCAGGCAACTTTTCATAACCGCCATCTTTCTCTCTTGTGATGAATCATCAAGCTGCCCTATTGCAAACGTGAGTATCTTGAGCGGTGAGAGCAATGCACCAGTAGGTGGTGCGGTAAGCTTGGGCCGGTGTGCGCTGATATGGTCAACAGTGAGCGGAGTATAGAGTCCTTCAAGCGGCTCTGATTGTGTTTGGCGTGATTGGCGGACTGGCCGGTGGAGTCGCGGTGTTCTCTGGTGGGTGCGGGCCATACGTGCGGCATCGTCTCTGACGATTCGTCTTAGCTTCGGGTGGCTTTGGAAGGCACTTCGAGGACCCACAGCAGTAACAAGTGCTGTCGGCGGCGCTTAGTACAAGTGTCCAGCGTGGGTAAGCTTTGTTGTCAAGTGGTGCTACAGCTCGACGTTGTAGCTACTTGACCACAATCGCCTGAAACCCCTCGGTAACTCCCGACAGTCGCACATGAACTGCTAACGATATTATCCGCATGACACGAATGATCCTCGTTAGCACGTAGTGCCAGGAACCTTGTAATGTACCGAGCATCATGAAGATTGTCTTGGCGACTCGACGGACACTCCATGATGCAGCTGGATTTCTCGGACGCGTTGCTTTCCAGCGACCACACGCGCAGCACAAGAGGCCCCGGCTTAATCTCGGAGACCTGTCGACGGAGGCTTTGCAGCAGCAGCTGCAGCAGCAGTAGGAGTAGGTTTCCTGCTGTTGCTACAGGCCCAAGGAAACTTTAGTTCTTTAGGTAGTAATACTGGTTCCGCTATTCGGCTGGCTCTAACGACACCTATACGGTAGTTAGCGTTTGTGTGAACTCCGAAGTAAACCAAGGGGTTAATAGTGCCGCTTAAGTGCTGGGCAGGACCATGACGATATCGACAGGACGATGCGGAGCCTCGGCAGTCGGTTGCGGTAAAGTCTTCAAGCTTCTCTGTGCTGTCGTTGTGCAATACAGCCACGGACAAATGTCAGGTGCTGTCTGAAGCACCTTCCTGTGCCCAACGCCGCTCATGGCACGATAAAGGATATGCCGCCCCCACAATTCGTGGACATGGCAAGGACACAACAACCGACGCTGCCAGCAAGAAGCCGGCGATTTTGCGACTAAGCAATACAGAATGGCTGGTACAACTGGCAGCGCCGAAGAAGGATCTGCTTCAAACATGATTTTGTGCAACAAAAAGAGCGACCAGTGTGTTTGTGGCGGGCAGTGTCCATGCAAGCACGCGCCGATTTGCCGCGTGAAGTCTGGGGGAGGCAATGACTCCCTGCGCATAGTCGAGTTTCGCAAGGTATCTCTGCTTTGGATCGGAAACACGCGAGAAGCGAGCAATGGTGAACTACTGGTGAAATGTGATTGTGCGTTCGCTTGGTTACCAATCAGCCGTAAACAGGTAGGAATCAGTGGTCGCGAGGGAATTCCCAGTACACTGTAGGTGGGGTTTTCTTGAGGCAACATACGCTTGGGAGGCTCCACTAGAGCTGATGAAGGCGTAGGTTTCAAGTATTGTACATGGAGTCCTCATGGAGTGCGAGCGGATTGATGCTACAAAACGCATAGACCGAGCAAACCCCGGGAGTATACGGTCCATTCCCCATTTCTGCTCGTGCCACTCTATGATGACTCGTGACCTGCAACGTTATCACGCCCTTTCCCCGCCTCAGCGTCGAGTTGTCGACGTACAGTGCAATGCTGTCCCACCAGCACATCTCATCCGCTACCCTTGCTTTTAGTTGGCTCGAGGCACGCGCGCGCCCGCGCCGGATAGCCGACTACCACGCAATATAGCAACAATATCGTGATGAAGAACTACCTAGAAACTGCTGGGCAGGAGCACCGCCAAGTACACTCGTATCCGTTGTGCTGTAGGTACACTTTGTGCTATGCTGCCACGCGATGCAGTGCGACCCTGAACGAATGGTCTTAAAAATCCACAGCTCGCTTAGTCCTCACTTCCAAATCCTTCGCCAAGTACCAACAGGCAGCCATGGCTCCTCAGCAAGACCAACAACAACCAATCCAAGACTTGGGAACACCAATTCTTGCCGACAAGAAGCGTCACTCGCCGGATAGCGACTTCTATGGCGTTAAGTCACCAGTTGACCTCGAAGCCAACCTAAAGGATGGAGCACTCAGACCTGGTGGCGCTCCAAAGCTCTTCTCGCGACAGTACATCGGAGTGCTCGCACACTTCGTTGCCGTCAGCATCGTCTACGCATCGATCAATGGATGCCTGTACTCGGTGCTAAACAACTACCTCTACATGTCGACCACCCTCGTCGCCACTGCTAAGGCTCTCATCCGTGTGCCCCACGCATTGCGTGTCTTCACAGCCATCTTCTCGGACTGCTGTCCCATCTTCGGTTACCGTCGTCGACCGTACTTGATGCTCGGCTGGGGGATCTCGTTCGCTGCCTGCTTCGTCATGGCTGTGTATCCGTTGGGTGATCCATACTACACGGATGCGAGTCTATCTGGAACGGACGTGAGCGACCTGACTGCTGAGCAATTGAAGACCATCAACTTCAATGCGCCTCACAAGGGTGTGGTGCTTATCGTCATGTTCATGCTCGCGCATATCGGCACCATTTTGGCATTCGGAGCTGCAGATGGACTAATCGTGGAGCTCGCTCAGCGTGAACCCGAGCATATCCGTGGTCGTGTGCAAAGCACGTCCAAGATCGTTAGCAATGCATTCGGAATCCTCGCTTCTTTCATGACCGGTCTGGGTCTCGACAGTGTCGAGTATGGTGGCACGTTCTCGTGGACCATGGGATTCAACGGCGTCATGTGGGTCTGCGCGATCTTCTCGCTCGCTGCTGTCCCCGTCAGCTGGTACTTCATCGACGAGCCCAAGGCGCGTCCTGACGAGTACAAGCCTCTTGGAGCGTTCATGCGCGAGATCTACGAGCTGCTGAATCATCGCGCGTACTACCAGATCCTGGCGTACGTCTTCTTCAGCGAGATCTTCTCATCTTTCTCGGTCACGTCGTCGAGCGCCATCCAGAGTACGTACGCTGGTGTCACGCCGCTCAACAGTGGTATCGCGAGTATGTTGTCGAGTGCGTTCGCAGCTCTCGCGTTGTATGCCTGGCGATGCTGGGGTCTGCAATGGAACTGGCGCTACATCATCATTGCATGCACCGTGTCGGTCGTGGTGGTGGATGCGTTCCCGACGTTCTTCACGATCTGGAATGTGTACCGCAGCCAGTGGTTCTGGCTCGGCCTCCCACTCATTGAAGAGTTCCCGAGCACGATCAGCGACTTTGTGATGAGTCTGTTTGTGGTCGAGATCTCGAACCCTGGTCATGAGGCAACCATCATGGGTCTGTTGATCTCGACGAAGGCCATCAGCCAGCCGTTCGCGACTGTGCTATACAAGAATGTGGACAGCGAGTTCGACATCGGTCGCAAGTTCATCGTGAAGGACAACCACGAGGTGCACATGCAGCTGACGTATGCGTACTTGATTTCGTACGCGTTCCAGTTGTTCTCGCTGGTATTTTTGGTGTGGTTCCCGCCACAGAAGGCCGAGGCGCAGGAGTTGAAGCGTGTGGGCGGTACGAACAAGTGGTTGGGGAGCTTCACTGCGTTTTACCTTACGTTTGCGGCGTGCTGGATCGTGATGACGAACATTTTGAGTTTGTTCGACTCGACGTCGTGTCTGCGCATCGCGGGTGGCACGGGTTGCTAGAGTTGGGTAGATGTTGAGCGTAGCGATCGTGAAGCGTTGCGAGTTGGGTGTCTCGTAGAGGTGGTAGCGAGCTGTAGCAGTTGTCGATGGGAGACCGGCTGCGAGTGCGTGAACGTGTCAATCAAGGCAAGTTGAAGTGGCGTCGACTAGTCCAACCCTCGTCCGTGCCACCTTTGTGGTACAAATGTGGCGGGAAGCGCGCTCACGGCCGAATCCACGTCCTAGCGTCTCAATGGCGGAGCGGCCGCCAACGGGGCGCTGCTCCGAGTGCGGCGAGCCCAACGCGGTGCTGGAGCCGACGCTGCTGGCGCATCTGGCGCTGCGCGTGTGCGTGTCCTGCCGGCAGGAGGACGCGCTGGGCGGCGCCGCGCGCTTCTCGCTGGTGTCCAAGAGCCGCGCGCGCGACGAGTTCGCGCTGCCCGAGTCCTTCTTCCGCGGGCTGCCGTTCGTGCCGCGGCCCAACTCGCGCCACGAGCGCTTCGCGCCGCTCAAGCTCTACCTGCGTGGCACGCTGCAGGACGAGGCCGTGCGGCTCTACGGCAGCCTCGAGGCGCTCGAGCGCGAGAAGCAGGCCAGGCGCGCGCGTGCCTACGCCAAGGCGGCCGCGCGGACGTCGACGCTGCTCAAGCGGCGGCGCGAGAGCCCAGCGGAGGCCCAGGACGACGGCAGCGACTTGCGGAGCGCCAAGAGCAGGAGCAGAGAGGGCGGGACGGCCGCAGACACGCGGAGGCCGGCGGACCACCGGCACGAGTTCGGCGGCGAGGCGTTCGACGAGCAGGCGCGCGTGTGGACCAAGCGCTGCGCCTGTGGGCTGCAGGTGGCCTTCGAGAAGCTGTAGCGGCTGGCGGCGGTGATGGATGCAGCCCCGGGGGCTCTGGCGGCGCATTGCGCAGCGCAAGGTGTCCGCATGCGGTCGCCCGCTGTAATCGCGGGCGGTGACGACCCGTCGGCCAATCAGCGCGTGCGCCGCGTTCTGTAAATTAGTGCACCGCAGCGGGTATATATGTAGAATGGTACACTGGCGTTTTGTAAGGCGCTACAAAACCCAAGTGTGCATATCTGTAGTTTCCCGCAAAGCTTGCGTCTCCTCTCTGTCGAACTTGAAGAACGGCCGCCATCAAGCCCGCGCTGACACCCGAGCCTCGCCCCACTTCCCGATCGGCTCCCCCCGCGCCACGCCACGCCGCGCCTCGGCCTCATGTTACGCGCCAGTCGCCGAGCGGGCGCGCGCTCGCTGCTGCGTGCGCTCAGCACACGCACAGACGCCGGCGCGTACCCCGCGCAGTGGCTCAAGATGGCGACCAAGGAGCTCAAGGGCAAGGACCCGACGACCGAGCTGCTGTGGAAGACGCCCGAGGGCATCCCCATCAAGCCACTGTACACGGCCGAGGACGTGGCCCCGCTCGACGTGGCGCAGGCGCCAGGCACCTTCCCGTTCACGAGAGGACCCTACGCCTCCATGTACACGGCCAAGCCCTGGACGGTGCGCCAGTACGCTGGCTTCAGTACCGCCGAGGAGTCGAACGCATTCTACCGCAAGAACCTCGCGGCCGGACAACAGGGACTCAGCGTCGCCTTTGACCTCGCCACGCACAGAGGATACGACTCGGACCACCCGCGCGTGCACGGAGACGTCGGCATGGCCGGTGTCCCCATCGACTCGATCGAGGACATGAAGATCCTCTTCGACGGCATCCCGCTCGACAAGATGTCGGTTTCCATGACCATGAACGGAGCTGTGCTCCCTATCCTCGCCATGTATATCGTCGCGGCCGAGGAGCAGGGCGTCACGCCGGACAAGCTCGCAGGCACCATCCAGAACGACATCCTCAAAGAGTTCATGGTGCGCAACACCTTCATCTACCCGCCCGAGCCCTCCATGCGCATCATCCAGGACATTTTTGGCTACACGTCGGCGCACATGCCCAAGTACAACTCCATCTCCATCTCGGGCTACCACATGCAGGAGGCTGGCGCAGACGCCAAACTCGAGCTCGCCTTCACGATCGCCGACGGCATCGAGTACGTCAAGGCTGCGCAGGCCGCGGGGCTAGACGTCGATGCCGTCGCGCCGCGTCTGTCCTTCTTCTTCGCCATCGGCATGAACTTCTACATGGAAGTGGCCAAGCTGCGTGCCGCGCGAACGCTCTGGGCGACGCTCATGAAGGAGAAGTTCGCACCGAAGAACCCCAAAAGTCTGTTGCTGCGAACGCATTGCCAGACGTCGGGCTACTCGTTGACGGAGCAGGATCCGTACAACAACATGATCCGAACGACTGTCGAAGCTATGGCCGCTGTCATGGGTGGCACGCAGAGTCTGCACACGAACGCGCTCGACGAGGCTCTCGGCCTGCCGACCGAGTTTAGTGCGCGAATGGCGCGTAACACGCAGCTGATCCTGCAGGAGGAGACGGGCATTCCGCGCGTGGCCGATCCGTGGGGCGGTTCGTACCTGATGGAGGCGCTGACGCAGGAGCTTGTAGATGGTGCGCGTACTGTGATCGACGAGGTCGAGGAGCTCGGCGGTATGGCCAAGGCCATCGAGTCGGGCATGGCCAAGCTGCGCATCGAGGAGAGCGCGACCAAGAAGCAGGCGCGTATCGACTCACGGGAGGAGACCATTGTGGGCGTTAACAAGTACCGGGTGCCGGACGGCGACGCCGAGTCTGTCGAGGTGCTGAGCATTGACAACACGACCGTGCGCAAGAAGCAAATTGCACGCATTGAGGCCACGAAATCGGCGCGTGACGAGGGCCATGCGCAAACATGCCTCGCACTGCTGCGGGAGTCTGCGATGCTCACAGAGAGTACTGGACCGGGAACACACCCGATGAACCTGCTGAAGCTATCGGTGGATGCTGCTCGCGCTCGTTGCACCGTCGGTGAGATTTCGAGCGCACTTGAGGATATCTGGGGTCGCCACATTCCGAAGGTGCGGTGTTTGGAGCGCAAATGTTGATGTCAACAAAAGCTTGATCGACTAACATTGTTTTTGTAAATGGCAGAGTGCCGTCGTATCTGGCGCTTACGGCTCTTCCTACCAGCACAACGATGACGCCGAGGAGGAGTACCAGGGCTGCGTCAAGGAGATTGAGGCATTCGCCGAACGCTTTGGTCGTCGACCGCGTATGCTCGTGGCGAAGATGGGCCAGGATGGCCACGACCGCGGCGCCAAGGTGATCGCGTCAGGGTACTCGGACATGGGCTTTGACGTTGACGTCGGCCCACTCTTTTCGGTGCGTCCTCGACACCGTTGTCTTTCCTTTATTATTTTTGTTGTGCTCATGTTCGATGTTAATCGCAGACTCCGGAGGAGACGGCACGACAGGCCATCGATGCAGATGTGCACTGTGTGGGCGTAAGCTCGCAGGCCGCAGGCCACAACACGCTCGTGCCGGCGCTGATCAAGGCCCTGAAGGATGAAGGCGCCGAGCACATTCTCGTCGTCTGCGGTGGTGTCATTCCGCCCAAGGACTACCAGTTCCTGTACGACCAAGGCGTGGGGGCCATCTTCGGCCCAGGCACTCGGCTGCCCGACAGCGCCAAGGCCACGCTGCGCGCCATCATCAAGAAGCTCGAGGAGAACGCGGCCAAGGGCATCTAAGGCGCGACAGCAGCGGAGTGATGATGAGTTGTGCGTGTGCCAATGCTATACTAACAAGATCAAAGCGTCACATGCTACAGTACATTACTTCTCCATAACTTACACAATGCGTCATGCCGTCACTCGCTGAGGCGTCCGACAAGCTCCTGGTAGCACAAAGACATGTACTCGGTGAAGGACATTGCTGTGCTGCAGTTAGCTAAGTTCTTGGCGAGGAATTCAGTAAAGTCGAGCGCTGGCGGATCCACCGGCCGCCACGGGAGTCCCACGACATTCACATAGCTCAGGCAGCAGTAGTACTTGGGGAGGTCGTCCGAGGGCGAGCGCCGCAGCCACTGCGGCAGCTCAAAGGTCTGCGCCTGATGCCGACCGATCAGCACCATGCGGAGCGTCGTCGACTCCGTCGCCATGACCTCTGCCGGGAGCACAAACTCCTGCAGCGTCATCTCGTTCTGGACATCGTAATCGGGGGATGCGTAGAACGGCGGGCACGTCGGAGGCTTGGCTGTCGTGCCGGCTTCCGTTGACTCGCTCTCCGAGCCCTCGTAAAACTCGAAGCGCACCTTCTCGGGAGCGTATGTCGGGCTTCCAGGGTGCCAGAAGACGCGGTAGGGAAGCAGTTGTACCGCTCGGACCACACTTGGTCCTGCCACGGCGTAGTCGATGAACTCGGTCGCGTGTTTGTCGGTCGAGGCAGAACTGCGATCATCACGACGAAATAGGTGAGTTTGACGAGTCCACTTCTTTCACACCAGCGCGTCACACGCCGCCACGCACCTGCTCCAGTAGCACGAGCGGCCGGTCGAGCAGCCGCACTTGTACTGAATGCGCTCTCCAAGCGTCATACCGAGCGGCGCGGCGTGCTGCTCGTCACTGCGTAGCACCGACGCGTCCTTGAGCTGGCACATTTCCGCCCAGCACCGCGAGTACGTGAGCGTGTTGGCCGGGGTTTCGCTCTGCCTGTCGGCCGACGAGTAGCCTGCATTCCCACACCGTCAGCCTCTCGACCCTGACTCCCTCACAACTCTGCGCGCACGCACTCTGGATGCCGCGCAGCAGCTTGGCGTCTCCGCTCGCGCGCCGGTGCGCCAGACACAGCATCTTCTTCCAGTCTGCGCTCGCGCTCAGCGCCGGGTCGCTCACCACGCGCCGCTGGGCTGCAGTCCTCCACAGTTCTGCGCGTCAAGCCAAAGTCAGCGCCGCCTCGCGACCCACAAAGCCCCGCCGCGCGCACCTTCGTCACGTACGAGCGCACGCAGCGCGGCGGCCGAGCGCTCGACCGCATGCAGCTCCTCGTGATCCAGGAACTCGAGCATGTGGCGCAGCACGGAGACCGGCAGCGCGTCCACGGCGCTAGGCGCGTCCATCGGGGGCCGGGGGCGGGAGGTCTGCGCTTGAGGAGGCGAGTCGGCGAATGACGGCAACCACCTTGAAGAAGGCGGCAACGGACTTTCCCCAAGCAATTCGGGCAAGATGTTTTGCGACGTTTTTTTTTTTTTTTTTTTTGGCTGAATGCGCGAGGATTGACTTGGAGATTGTAGGAACCCTGGCCTTTTTGGACCGCGACGTGAAGCGACAACGCGCCTTCACTTGGAGATTGTAAGGAGTCCAGTGAATGTTGAAGAACAGCCAAGCGCAAAGTGTCATAATCCATACCATGTCACAGATGGAACGACACCCACCTCCTTCACGATATGACGCCCTCGGCCGCTTCGACACGGTGATCATGAAGGGATCTTCTACTGTAGGTGTGGTGATCGGCGCCACCTCGGCGCTTTGCTGCTTTCGGCGATCCAATACAACACTGCAGAAGCTTTAGACAGAAGCAGAAAAGCACGCGAGTCCTATTGTCTGCCAACATCCCAAACTCTATCCCCGGCTCACTACAACTTGGAGTTTCTCACGACGGGATATGCGCAAATGGGTGGGGAGATGCAATTGGAGCAAGTGGCGAGGAGAACCCACCGACACTCGAAAGGGGCGGAGCATTAAGGGTGACGTGGCGATAGGTACTTATGAGAAGGGAGTCGCCTCTACGTGGCGCGTGAGATATATCACATCCGCGGGGTTCACATTGACGAGAGATGAGCAACATGCAGCCCCTCTGCGTCCTTGCAGCAGGGCGGGGAGGGGGCAAGCCAAGCGCGAGCAAGCACGCGGCCGTTTATAGTGAGCGCGCGGCTCATACTGCGGCGTCGGCCGAGAGCGAGCGCGTACGGTGGCGGTCGTGCCGCGCCACGGGCGAGAGCGGCACCAGCAGCTGCTCCGGGTCGGCCTCGGGCTTGGCGTCGGGCTTGGCGTCGCTGTGCTTGGTGCCCACGTTGATGAGCACGAAGCCCGCGATGACGAGCGCCGAGGCCGCGAGCGTCACGAACGTCGGCGACATGCGGTGGAACACGTAGTCGGCGACGATCGCGAGCGGAACGGTGAGCGACAGCCCCACGGTCGCGACGGTCGGCGACGTCAGCAGCACGGCGCGCGCCCACAGGTAGTCCGACAGCACATTGTCAAAAAGCCCCTTGATGCCGATGAGCACGAGGATCTCGGCCGAGAGCCCCGCGAGCGACTCGATGCCCGTGTAGTGGAACGCGAGCACGATCGGCAGCAGCACGACAAAGTTAATGACGCCGATGAATCCGAAAAACAGCGAGATGCTGACGCTCTCGTCGTCCGGGATAAGCTTGCGGATCGCCGTCGTGTATACACCGTACATGAAGGCGGCAAACAGCGCGACTAGATCACCGAACACGTGGTCGGTTGCGGCATCCTCGCCGTCGTCCGAGTCGTTCAGGATAGTCGTCATGTTGCCGGCCATGCACAGGATCACACCCGCGAGCTTGAGCCAGCGGAAGGGCTCGCGCAGCGCGCAGACGCTGAGCAGGAAGGTGAATACCGTCGAGGTCGAGCTGACGATCGTGCTGCTGGTGACGCTCGTCATGTTGAGGCTCTGGTTGTACGTGAAGTTGGCGATGAACCACAGCGGCGAGATGATGGCGCTGATACGCAGGATGTCTCGGTAGCTGGCGTGTCCGCGCGGCCTGCGCAGCAGTTCTCTGTGGCTGAGCTTGCCGTTGGTGGGTCGGCCGGCCATCCACGCGCGCAGCTTGGGCCATGCGATCTGCGACGCGTACCACAGCGGCAGGTTGACCGAGAAGAGCGAGATGCCGACGTAGGTGAGGAAGAAAGGTCCCTGGAAGCTCAGGTTGTGGAAGATGTACTGCACGAGCACGCTCGCGAACGTCCAGATGATGGCCACGACCAGCAGGAAGAACACGCCGAGCATCCAGTCGAACGTCGACCGCGCGCGCGCCTTCCTGCCAGCCGTGCCGCCGTACGCGCCGCTCGCGTCCACCAGCAGCGAGCGCTCCGTCAGCTCGTCGTCCTCTCCGCTCGTGCTGGACGCCGTCGTGGCCGGCGAGTCGCTCAGCGCCGCCTTGGGCTGCAACTTGGCGCCGCGCGGCGCCCGCTTGGCCGATTTCGCCTGCGCCTGCGCGCCTGGGAGCTCCATGGCGCTCGCTTCCTGCACGCGCGTGCGCGACTGGCGCTTGATGGCGAGGGACGCGCGAGCGCTGGCGGCGTCGCCTGCAGCTACGCGCTTGGACTCTGCCGGCGGCAATGGAAGTGGCGGAGGAATGGGTGAACGGCGTGTTGCGGCTGGCGCGTGGCGGGGGTTTTCGACCAATGGGCGCGCGAGGAGGACGCTGCCAGCGGCGCCTTGCAGCCAATCAATCGGCCACGTCGCGTGGCCCGAAAAGAACGCGCGACCACTTGAATGACGACCCCCGTGTCCTCGCCGAATCGCGGCAGTCGCCCGCCTCTCGTCACCTGCTGCGCCAGCTCGTCACCATCTTCAACGCGCAGCCATTTCCGCCGTTTCAAGCGGCTCGGCTACAGTCCAACAAGGGGTTCCGACCGCAGATCACAGAAAACCTCCATGAGGTTTCGCCGCCCATGGTTAGAGTGGCACACCTAAACCTCGTAATCGACTACCCGGTCGCCAAATTCCTCCTCGTTTTCTCCGAGAAACTGAGGTCCGCCCCGTCTCGAAGCGCGCAGGTGACGGTGGCTTGTCGTCCGCATGGGCCGCGGGCCGGCGACTGCCCCGCCGCCTTCCGCCAGTCGGCAGATCTGCAAGCGCGCGGCCATGACGGGGACGGCCGGCGTGCTGCGCGTGGAGCTTCTGGCGGCGCGCAACCTGCCGCCCGCCGTGCTGGGCTCGCTGCTCAAGTGGACGCCCAGCTACTCGAATCCGTTCGTGGTCTGCTCGCTGCGCGGCCGGCGCTTCGTCTCGCGCGTCGTGGAGCGAGAGCTCAACCCCTCGTGGAAGCAGACGGGCGCGCTGCCTGTACCGCTGCCCTCGGAGCAGGATGTGCTGCAGACCGTCGGATTCCCAGGCGGAGGTGGCAAGCGCCCGCCGTCAAGCGCCAACGGCGCCAAGCCGCCGACTAGCAAGCTCGCCGGCACCCTCGCCTCGCCGCCGCTAAGCGCTGGCGATGACGAAGAGCTGCCCTACCACCCGTGCGCGCCGGAGCTGCTCGTCGAGGTCTTCCACCGCGCGGACGAGGGCCAGCCGACGTCGCCGCTGGCCGCGGCAGCCGCCGTCGACACGGCGCCGAATGAGGTCGAGGTTGGGGACAAGCGCATCGGCGTGGTCGTGGTCCCGCTGCTGCCGTGCCTGCTCTCGGCATCCTCGAGCCACCGCGCGTGGTTCTCGCTCGTCGACGTGGACGAGGACGGCCAAGCGCCGCAGCGAGACGCCGGGCAGATACAGCTCTCGCTCAACTACGACGCTGGAGGAGACAAAGGCAACGACGCGCTCGAGCCGAGGCGCGGAGACATCGTGCGCCTCGCGGGCTTTGGAGGCGCAGAGTACTACTCCAAGCTGCTCACGCCCACCGCGCGCCTCGAGGTCGTCGAGGTGTTCCAGGACCAGATTCTCGCGCAGTGCAAGAGCCGAGAGGGCTGGACGCTCTCGTTCGAGCTGCACCGCAACCTCGTGCACGTTGAGAAGCGGCCGTCGCGCCTGCGAGACGCGACCTCGACGCTGCAAGGCCAAATGGTGCGCGCGCGCCACACGCGCGTCTTCGCCGCCGGAGAAAAGCTGTGGCGAGCGCTGCCTGACTTGCAGCGCGAGCAGCTCGCGCGCTCGTACGCGTTCGCGGCGTACTCGGGCTCGGCGGTCACGCAGGCGATCACGACCAGCGCCAACCAGACCATGACGAGGGGGCTCGGCGCCGGCGCGGTGGCGCTGCTCGCCACGACGACGCAAGCGTGCTCCAACGTCCAGAACGAGTTCGTGCGCGTGTACTGGTCATCCGAGGGCGACGACGTCGGCGGCACCACCAAGGCGCGAGGACGCATTGTGTCAGCGTTCACGTCAGCCGATCGCCTGGCGCTCGATGGGCAGGAAGACTACGAAGACGAAGACGAGGTCTACCGCGACGACGACAGTGCCACGGAAGAAAGCGCCGGCGAGGACGAAGCGCAGGACAGCGACGTGGACGTGCCGGAGCAGCTGCTGTGCCCGATCACGGGCTGCGCGATGGTAGACCCGGTGGTAGCCGCGGACGGGCACTCGTACGAGCGCTCGGCCATCGAGCAGTGGTTCGCGACGAGCGACAAGTCGCCGATGACCGGCGCGCGTATGCCGACGACGCAGGTGTTCCCCAACTTCACGCTGCGCCAGCTCTCGGAAGAGGTGCAGGCCGCGCGCAGCCGCCATCGGCGGGTATGAAGCTGGTAGGGAAGACCTGCAGGCGTGCGAATCGATAGGGTTTTGAGTTGTGTGGAACGCCCTCGGGGCGTGGCGAGGACGCCGAGTGCAGGCGCGTCACTCGTATTTACAGTGCTTGCGAGAAGAAACGTGTGTGGAGGTTTGCAAAGATCCGTTCGTTGCGTTGTGCGGAAGCTGGAGGCGCTCGTCGTTCCGTGTGCTTGCGTGTCCTGAAGGGCCGATCCATGGGCTCGACGCGGAGTTTGCGCCAGCTTCGAGCGACGCGGCGACCGCATCTGCCAGTTGGCGGTCACTCGTGGGATTTCCGCGTCGGCCTAGCATGCGTGGCAATGGCGGTGCTTCCGCTGGGCAGAGCTCCCAAGACGACTCGATCGAGACGCACCTGCACGCTATTCGCGCCGAGATGGCGAAGAAAGCAGCGCAGATCCAGTCGCTCGAGGCCAAAAATGCCTCTCTCTACCAGATTTGCACAGGAGTTGACGCTGTCAGCAATGAGAACCGCAAGCTGAAGGTCGAGGTCGCGCTGCTCACGAGAACGGCCCAAGCGGCCGAAGCAAGAACTGAATTGCTGAAGGCAGGGCTGCGCGACGTGACCAGGAAGCTGGAGGCTACCAAGAGCAAAACGAAAGCGCTGGAGGCAGAGCTCGTAGATGTGCGCGCCGAGCTGGCAATAAGCAAATGTGAAGTGGTCGCGCGAGAGGCAGCACTTAGCAAAGTTAGTAAGGAGCTTGAAGTGGCCAAGCGCGAAGTGGAGCTGCTCTCACAAGCCCCGCCAGAACTTGAGGCACTGCAAGCCGATAGTGAAGATGGCATCTCCAACATCGGAGATGACGACAACAATCAAGACGAAAGCGACGCAAATGAGGAACGAGGAGCTGGTGACGATGGACATGACGGCAAAAACGACGCTGATGACAACAGCAATGACCATCGTTGTTACTCTCATCCTATTGGAGAGAAGGACGAGAGTGACAAAGATGGTAGGCACTACGACGAAGACAGCAAACATGACGACAACAGCACTGCAGGATGTACTCCGAACCAACCGGCGAGACGATCATCAGCACGATCACTCGAACTAGAGCTCTGCACCCCATCGCCTCGAAAGAGACAGAAATCCTTTCAACCAACTGATGAGGCACAACCCACGATCTCGCCAACGCCCAAGGACCAGCCGCTTTCTGAAGACGCTGCGGTGTCGTTGATCTCGGCGCTCGAGAAATCCCAGCCTTGGAACTCGGTGTATGCCAAGAGTCCATCGTTTTCGCACACATTTGACTTCGAATGGCTTGCAGAAGAGGCCAAAATGTGCATTCTTGCTTTGCAGGTGTTCAAGTCGAAGTTTCGTCGCGAGCTGTGGGAGCAGCTTCACTGGATCAGTTTTCCTTCTGGTGGACCCCTAGTGACAGTAGCTGCTGCTTCTCGAGCGATTCGCCGTCAGACTGCCAAGACGAAGTGGAAGGAGCTCCAGGAGCTGCTCATTGCGATGATCACGAATGATCTTCTACCAAAGGAGATTTGGGCAGAGCCATTCTTGTGGATCTTTCGTGCCGAGCCACTTGGGATTCCATCGACGTGTATCACGGAGGCTAGTATTGCAAGTTTGGACAAGAAGGAGCCGCTGCGATGCTTTTACGTCGACTGCATCGACCAGCACCCATTCTACGAGACTGGCTTCCGTTTTCCAAAGCATGCGCTTCCGGGAGTTACTGATGCAGTTGAGCTGGGTAATGCAGTGGATTGAAGGCTCAGGAATAAAACTACATGTCGAAGGCCGAGTCAAATGGGTAGGCAACAAATAAATTAGTGTGCTGTAGTTTGGTACATGAGTGCTATCAAGCAAAGCCAGTGACTAGGTGCTAAAACTTACGTACAAGTTCTGCACGAAGAGAAGTGTCCCTCTTTCAAACCTCAGCTGCATGTTACTACCTCCATGGGTTTCTGGCACACGGTCAACCTTTGCACGTTGCACCAACTCTCCCAACGCATAGCCATCAGCAGCAGTCGGAAAGATGGCCCATGGCCAAGTAGAAAAAAAAAATGACTGTCAATAATGGATGCAAGCGAGCCGCTCGCATTTGCAGTGCTTGCAAGGATAAAAGTGCATCGACGCGCTTCATATGATCATACACGGCATTTAGATTCGTGCGAGGAAAAGTTGACAACAAGATGCTGATGCGACGAGGCGCTTGCATACCTGCCAGTTGTTGCTCATTCGTCATTTTGCTGCTTGGCAAGCATGTCAAGTGACGCCGTTGGGACGGCGTTGGCCTCACGCGGCTACTCAATCGCAGCATACCTGGACGCCATTCGAATCGAGACTGCAAAGAAAGATTCAAAGATCCGAACGCTGGAAGCAAGAATTGCTACACTTTGCACTGATCGCGCAGACGCTGATGCCCTGAACGATGAGAACCGTGGGTTGAAAGTTGAGATCGATCAGCTCGAGAGGGAGGTGTACACGTACAAGGTCCAAGTTGAATCGATGGATTCGGAACTCCGCAGCGTGATTCGAGAACTCGCAGCCACCAAGCACGATATGGAGCAGCTTCTGAATGCTCAGCCAGGGGTAGAGCAGCTTCATGCCGACTTTGTTGAGGATGGTTGTAGTGATGACAACGACTGTGGTAACGACGAAAATGGAGGGGATGATGCAGACGGAGTACATGACAAGGAAAGTGATCGTGTAGACGAGGGAATCGAAGAGCGTGCTAACACCAAAACTGAGGAATGGATTCCGAGTCAACCTGCAAGCCTCGCACCAACACGATCAATCTCGCAAGAGTTGTGCACTCCATCACCTCGGAAGAGACAAAAAGCAACTACAGAAGAGGGCGAACCAAAGATCTCACCAACATCAAAGCTGTTGGCACTCTCCGAAAACGATTCAGTGCCGTTGATATCAGCACTCGAGAAATCGCGGCCATGGAACGCTATTTACGCCAAGAGCCCAACGTTTTCGCATTCGTTCAACTACGCATCGCTTCCAAAAGAGACCAAGAAGGTTATCAATTCACTGCTAGCGTTCAAGTCGAGGTTTCGACGTGAGCTATGGGAGCAGCTACACTGGATCCTTTTACCTTCTGGGGGAGCCTTGGTGGCTGCAGCGTCGGCAGCTCGAGCATTGCGCCATCAGACTGCCAACATCAAGTGGAATGAGCTCCAGGAGAAACTAATCGCACAGATTATGAAGGGCTATTTACCCAAACACGTCTGGAGCGAGCCCTTCTTTTGGATCTGGCGAACAGAGCCAGTGCCCACTCCTCTGACGTGCACCACCGAGCTTTCCTTCGCAGCTTTGGACAAAAAGGAGCCAATGCGGTGCTTTTTCGTGCATCGCATCGGTAGTCACCCGTTCTACAAGAACGGCACCTACTTTCAAAGCTATGCACTTCCGGATACCCACACTGCCACTGAGAACTTCATCTAAGAAGCATCTTAGGTCCCTGTATTGATGTTGCGTGTGAGCGAAAATCGTGAAGGTAATGTTAAGCACTTGTGTCAATTTGGCTTTTCCTGAAATGGCAGTTCCTTCCGAGTATTTTCGGCGTTGTGTCATCACCATCTTGGCACTGAAGTAACGTGCACTAGAGACGCAATGGACAAAGCTCGCGGCAAGGTGCAGCTTCGCTTCCTTGGTTGACATAACAGCTTGAGACTCGTAGCCTGATCTCCTTTCTTTATTGCTTCGGCATGACAGCGCCGCCATGCTTCGAAGAATGGTATCCGATTGCTATTTGATGCTGGTGGCCGCTCCTCCAGAAAACTGGTACGCTCTTTCTCTTGCTATTCACGAGATCTTAGCAGTAGCCGGCTAACTCGGTCGACAAATCTAACAAATGCAACCAGGATCTGGATCTCGACAATTTCTACAAGTCACGCCTCCGGCGGCGTACGCAATTTGCACACCAGATTTCGAACTCACTTCAGACAGCAGGAATTGCCGTCGATAGCTCTGCGGTTCCATTGATTCCTGATGAAGATTCTCTGCTTTCACGAAGTCGAGGCATGCTCATGACACTGTCACCAGGAGAAGAATACGAGAACTACCAGAAATTGAGTGCGGCGTTGAGCAAGCTCAATAGGCCTACGTCGGTATCATCTTCCACTCTAGCGTTTACGCCTAGTGAAGCAATTGACGAAGGTGAAGAGAATGGAGATGAAGCATCTGTGGACGTGCAGTCGATTGGGAGGCAGGGAAATGCTAGCCACATCCGACGTGCTAGCACTAGTAGTCGTCGTGGAAGTGGAAAGGCAGTCAGTGATGCCATCCAAGAAAGCTTGACCGAAGATGACGATGTCATGAATGCGGGCAACGTCTCAAAACCTACACCTGATTCAGTAGAGGGGGCCGCAACAGGAAAGCCGTGGGGGCCTCTTAAAGACATTGTGTCCGTAGCAGCCACACTCCCGAGGCGGCTGAGCAAAAAACTCGAACCAGCTTTAACACCTTCAGTTGCACCTATTGATGCTGGAGGTGCCCTGCCTCCGTTTGTAGGTACAACAATGCCTCGAGCACGCCTACACAGCCAACGTAGCATTCGCGGACGCGAAAATCTCGTTCACTCTAGGAACAAGTACATGATTGACCCCCTCGGTCGCTCTCGTCTTGTATGGGACATCATCAGCATCTTCTTCATCCTATACAACGCTGTCGTGTTGCCGGTACTGTCACGAGGCGCTCTCATTAATAAGGTCGCTAGAATCAAAGAATCGCTAACAACGCTCATGAAAATCTAGTTCGAAGCCTCTTTCGTGTCGTCTGGTCCAGACTCGGGATTCGAGACCTTCCTCGACATTTTCTTCCTCTTCGATATTGTGCGTTTGATTGTTTGTGATACATTAGGGCTCGCATTCAAGCTAACATCTCAGCCTCGCTAGATTTTAACCTTCAATACCGCGGTGGATCGCGATGGATCTATTCGCTACGACCGCTCGCTGGCAGCAAACTCATATATTCGAGGCTGGTTTCTTATCGACCTGATAGCAGCACTGCCATACTCGTTCATCTTTGATGGTACAAACACAAGTCCAACCATCAAACGATCGGTCAAGCTGCTTCGGCTCATTCGCTTGCTTCGCTTGCTTCGGGTATCGCGAATACTGCATCGCATCCAAAACGCCGTATTTATTCGCTCGACGCTCTCGGCTTTGCTGAAGTACTGCTTGATGGTGCTATTGCTTTCGCACTGGTTTAGCTGTATATTTCATGCTATTGGCGCCGCGCACCTGGATGCAGGTGAGACTAATTGGATTTCAGACCAAAAATTGCAAGAACCGCTCGGCTCCAAGTGGGACCGCTACGTTGCTGCACTCTACTTTTCGTTTCAAACACTGTAAGTTTTAGCGCACGATGTTGATATTGGTAGGATGACCCAGACTTATGTTAAATTGAAATGATAGGGCTACAATCGGCTACGGAGATGTCGCGGGTGTGAACGCAGACGAACGGCTCTTCAGCATATTCGCGATGATTGCAGGTGGTGGCGTTTTTGCTTATGGTATCACAAATGTAGGCTGCATATCTGGTGTGCTTTTAGCTTTCGTTTAGCGACGAGCTGATTCGATTGTTTGCGCAGATTGTTGAACTTGTATCTAGCCTGACGATTCAAGAGACGCGATTCCGGCAGAAAATGGACGAGGTAAACGAGTACATGAACGCGCGTGAGCTACCAATTAAGTTACGGATGGAAATCCGAGAGTTTTACCACAACACCCGGCAGTCACGTGAGAGCAAGCTGAACGCGGAACACCAAATTCTGAGTGATCTTTCATCAAAGCTTCGCTCCAAGATTGCACTAAGTATCAACGATCAGTTCCTACGCAAATTCCCTTTTTTTACCGGAAGCGACCCAAACTTCCTCATGGAGCTCGCACTCAACATGCGTATGATTCACTTTGCGCCTCTGGAAGATGTAATCGTCGAGGGTGAGATTGGTCATGAAATGTTCTTCATTTTCCGTGGCGCCATCGAAGTACGTAAAGCCGACGTGCGCATCGGGATATTGGGCGAAAACCAGTACTTTGGTGAGATGGCTATCCTGAATGCCGATTGCCGGCGGACTGCATCTGTACGCACACTGTGCTTTTGTGAGCTTCGGATGTTGTCACGAACACGATTCCTCGAAGCTCTGGCACTGTTTCCAGCCATGCAAGTCAAGATGGCACAGATTGCTCGAGGCCGGGCAGCTCCATTGGCTGCATTGAAGGTCTACGGGAAAGCCAAGACTGCTGTGGCACCATCTCCAGACGAGGTTGGCCAGACCGATACACGAAATGGTGGAGATCTTTCTTTCCCTACGCTGGGCGAAAAGCCTGCAAGCCGCTCGTCAATGACCAAGAGCAAGATCCATACCACGACTATCGCAGCAGAGATCAGCACAGATTTGACCACGGAACCTACAGCTGCAGTCGAAGAAAACGAGTACAAGGACATACTGCCAAAACTCCCGCTGTCAGCCGCTACGCGGAGGAAATCGTTCGTCGGAGGGCTAAGCCAATTGGAGATCGTGCAGCAATATAACACTGAGTCGTTTCAGCCTGCACGATCGACTACGTCAGCGCGGCTCAATGCAACGGTGCATCGTGCATCTGCATCATCCTCTGCACTTTCAAATGCCGGTAATGGACGAAATGGAAGCTTCGGAGGGGTTTCGGGGACTGGGGAAGTAGGCGTGACGACTTCCATGAGTTTAGCGATCGCAGAGATCACGTCGTTGCTGGAGGAGTCATCGCGGCAGCAGCAAGTTCTAACACAGCAGATGACGAGCCTGAAGGCACGACTTGACCGACATTTAGCAGTCTCGAGGAAGGAGAAGCGGCTAAAGCTTGACGAGCACCACGCCTCAATGGAATGAAAATTGGCACCTGTGAGTGAGCTCAGCTTGTCACCTATTAGTTAGCTCACCAATTGAAAGCATTCCTACGAAAGCTGTGTGTCCGGGTTGCGACTGCTTACGAATTTCGTTGTTGTAGCACTCAATGCTTTTGCTGCGAGAGTCGGACTTATATCATGTGAAAGAACAGATGCTTCTCTGGGTACTGTGTGAACACTTCGCTTTTGTAAAACGGGTGTTCTTTGATCTTGTTGACGAAAAAGCACCGAGCAGGTTCTTGTTGATCCAATGATTCGACTTCCTCCACGGTTTCGCACTGCACCGTGATCAGCTTGGCTTCTGTCGGAAAAGCCCATACGAATGGCTCCTTGAACACGTTCTTGCTAAGCAGCCCCTTCGTGATGAGCAACCGACCGTCTGCTTCGATTTGTGCCCAGTGGTTTCTCGCGCGAGAATGACACTTCTCTCTTCGAGCATTCTCGCTAAGAAGGCTTGCCCATTCTAGCTTCAGACTAATCCAGTGCTGATTCTCCCAGAGTTCACGCCGAAAATTCAAGTTGTACTGCAAAACTCTCAGCACCCAGTACTGTGCATCCGGATGCAGCACGCTGAAGTCGAATGTGTACGCATGGCTCACACGTTTCTCGTACAAGTCGTGCCAAGGTTTCTTCCTCTCAAACTCTCGGATCAATCCAGCCGCCCAAGTTTCCGAGCCAGCGCCGTTCATTTCACGGCGTTGCCTTTGCTGCCGATTCGACAGCTCAAAGCCTGAGCCGCAGCGCTTCCGACCTGGTGCGTCGTTTTCGTTCCTCTCGGGCTGCCGATCTTCATCGCTTTCCTCAATCATGAGCTCACAAGATTGAAATTCAAACGCTTCATCATCGTGAGTGCCATCTTTGGTGGGCGGTACGGCTTTGATCGACTCGAGCTCGTCGGTGAGGGCAGTGTTTCGCTTCTCCAGATCTTGAATTCGAGCCGCTTGGTCTTCGCATCTGCCCACGAGCATATCACGCTCGCGTGTCGCTTCCTTCAATCGCCCCTTGAGTAGCCCAATCTCCCTGCGTTGAGCTTCACCATTTGCGACGAGCTGATCGCGTTCGCGGTCCATGGTCTTGACACGCGCATTGAGCTCATCGAGAGCAGAGTCCTTGGCCATAAGGCTGCACTTTGCGTCGTCGAGCTCTGCGCAGACCAAGGTGTATCGCTCGTGCTCAATCGCATTCACCCGGGCAACTTCCTCACTCAACCGGTCGATCTTGGACCACACAGCTTGCCAGTGGGTCGATTCCCCAAGCGCTTGGGCTCCAACGGCAGCTGCTGGATGAGCTGCTCCTCGACGGACTTGGCTATCAGCAGTAGCAGCCGCGGTCGGAGCTCCTTCGCTCGCAATGCCAGCTCTCATGGCTCCCACGACAGCGGCCTTCTGCTGCTCAAGGCGTTGCCTTCGTTCACTCGTGACGACACTTGCTGCTTCACTCACTTTTTCCAAATGTGATGGTTTAGCACAAGGCGACGAGGCTGCCCCAGCGCTATGCCTGCAAGTGAATCAAGAGAGAGCGGTTTGGGCTGGCCTTGGATAGCCACGTGGATAACTCGCGGATTTGGAGTGATCGGGGCCTGCTTAGCAGCAATGCCCACTGCATATGCGCATGTACCCACGCAGCAGGTGACCAACGACAAAGCCTGAAATTGTAACAGGATCGGTCCACCGGACGCGGATGTGAAGCAAACGTGTGCGAAGGATGAGGTCGGTCGGAGCTTGACTACCCAAGATCGCGCTTCAGCATGCAGTCCGTTGACTTGCTGGGCGAGTTGTTGAGCCTTGGCACTTACGGCAAGGTGATGCTTGACCCTCACTTCTGGGCACGTTGACCAGCACTTCCATCGCGCTCGTGATCGAGCGCGTCGTCTTCAATCTCGGAAGAGTGGTCATCATTAACAGCATGTACAGCTTGTAATCGCCTTCAGCTCGTTAAGGAGTGTCGAGTTTTGATCTTCCAACTCCCAGCACCGAGCGTGCAGTCCACTATGTCGTATCACTAACGCGTTACGCTCGCGTGCAATGTCCTCGTTCCGCTTCGTGTCAAACCCCATCTGCTGGAGACGATGGTCATGACGGCAGCAGAGACGCTGATGCCGGGAATTCATGAGATGGTCATGGCAATGACGGCAATGACGCGATTGACCGCGGCGGCAATGCAGTTGGAGAGCAGGACGAGAGCAACACCGATGGTCGATATGGGGACGAAGACGACCTGGGAGCAGCTTCCCTCACCCATTTTGTGCCTGTTGCTACAGCGTCTCGAGCGATTCAACGCCCCATTGCAAAGGTGTAGTGGACGGAGGTGCAGGATCGCGAGCTGTAGCCATCTCCACGTCAAACACGCCAACTGGAAAAAAAATGGCGTGTTCAGTTTCGTAAAACTCTCGTGGCCACTGCACCATGTCGCAAATTGGCTCTAAGAGCCAATTTAGTCCACGAGGAGACGAGGCCACGCGATCGATCGCCGCCGCCCGCGATCGATCGGGCCGTGGAAACCGTTAGAATTTCATACTGAACGACTTGGCGCGCGATCGATCGCGGCCCCCCCTTTTTCCAACGGGCGATCGATCGGCGATCGATCGCGGGACCGGGTATAGTGGATTCAAGTGTCCATTTTGCGTCGAACCAAACACATAATAGTCCTCGAGCGACAGGGCGTTCCTTCCCGTCCCGTCGCTCGCGCCACCTTCGCGCCACCTCATCTTCTCTCGCCCCCCGTATACCATACTTTCTCCCATACAACACATTGCCGCACGGTGCGGTGGTTGCGCCATTCGCCATCCTGCCGCCTCCATCCGTCCGTCCTCCTGCTGCCGCCGCCCGTGGAGATGCCGCGCGGGGAGGTGACGGCGGCCGAGCGCGCGCTGCTGCTGCAGCCGTTCGACCGTGAGACGGGCGACCTGTTTGCGTACCTGACGGCGCTCATGAAGCAGCGCACGCTCATCTTCGACGGCGGCATGGGTACGATGATCCAGCAGCACAAGCTGAGCGAGGAGGATTTCCGCGCTGAGCGCTTCCGCGACTGGCCCGTGCTGGTCAAGGGCAACAACGACCTGCTATCGATCACGCAGCCCCACATCATCCGAGACATCCACACGGCTTACATGGAGGTCGGCGGCGCGCAGCTCATCGGCACCAACACCTTCTCGGGCACCACCATCGCACAGGCGGACTACAAGATGGAAAGCCTCGCCTACGAGCTCAACTTTGCATCCGCAAAGCTCGCCAGGGAGGCCGCTGACGCAGTCACCGCCAAGGACCCGCTGCGCCCGCGCTTCGTCGCCGGCTCCATCGGACCCACCAACCGCACGCTCTCCATCTCGCCAAACGTCGAGGACCCAGGATTCCGCAACGTCACCTTCGACGAGCTGGTCGAGGCGTACTACACGCAGGTAGAGGGACTCGTCGACGGAGGCTCCGACTTGCTGCTCGTCGAGACCATCTTCGACACGCTCAACGCCAAGGCCGCCGTCTACGCCATCGACCTCTACCAGGAGAAGACGGGCCGCCGCCTGCCGCTCTTCATCTCGGGTACGATCGTTGACATGTCGGGCCGCACGCTCTCGGGACAGACTACCGAGGCCTTCTACGCCAGTCTGCGCCACTCCAAGCCCTTCTGCATCGGCCTCAACTGTGCGCTCGGCGCCAACCAGATGAAGCCCTTCCTGCAGCGCCTCGCCAATGTCGCCGAGTGCTTCGTGTCCGTCTACGCCAACGCCGGACTGCCGAACGCCATGGGCGGCTACGACGACTCGCCCTCCATGATGGGCGTTTATTGTGAGGAGTTTTGCAAGGACCGCCTCATCAACATGATTGGCGGCTGCTGCGGCACGACGCCGCAGCACATCCGCGCCATCGCTGATATCGCGGCCAAGTACGAGCCGCGTCCGCTGCCGGACGATAAGGATCCGTTCATGTGGCTCTCGGGCCTCGAGGACCTCATCGTGACCAAGGAGCGCTTTAGCTTTCTCAACGTTGGTGAGCGCTGCAACATCTCCGGATCGATCCGTTTCAAGCGCCTCATCATGAAGGGCGACTATGGTACGGCCATGGACATTGCTCGCCAACAGGTTGAGGACGGTGCCATGGTTATCGATGTGAACGTCGACGACGGTATGCTTGATGGCGTGGCCGCCATGGAGCGTTTCCTCAAGATCGCTGTCACCGAGCCGGACGTGTCCAAGGTTCCATTCATGATTGACTCGTCCAAGTTCCATATTGTCGAAGCTGGCCTCAAGTGCGTGCAAGGCAAGAGCATCGTCAACAGTATTTCGCTGAAGGTTGGCAAGGAGCTCTTTTGCGAGCACGCGCGTATCGTCAAGCGCCACGGCGCAGCTGTTGTGGTCATGGCATTCGACGAGGATGGCCAGGCCGCGACAGAGGCCGAAAAGGTTCGCATTTGCAAGCGCTCGTACGATATTCTGGTGAACGAGGTCGGGTTCCCTCCCGAGGACATCATTTTCGACCCCAACATCCTGACGATTGCCACGGGTATGGAGGAGCACAACAACTACGGTGTGGATTTCATCAACGCGTGTCGTGTCATCAAGGAGCAGAACCCTTACTGCAAGATCAGTGGCGGTGTCTCCAACTTGTCTTTCGGCTTCCGTGGAGTGAACGTCATCCGTGAAGCGATCCACAGTGTGTTCCTGTACCACGCAGTGAAGGCTGGTATGGACATGGGTATTGTAAACGCTGGTATGCTTGAGGTGTACGACGACATTCCAAAGGATCTTCTCAAGCTGGTCGAGGATGTCGTGCTCAATCTTCACCCTGGCGCAACCGAGGCGCTGTTGGACCGCTCGCTAATCGAGAAGGAGAAATTGGAGGCAGCCAAGAAAGGTGGCGTCGTCGCTGTCGGTAACCAGCAGGAGTGGCGCACCAAGCCAATCGGAGAGCGTCTGACACACGCGCTTGTCAAGGGTATCTCTGAGTTCATTGACCAGGATGTCGAAGAGATGCGCAAGGAGTGCACGCGTCCGCTTGATGTGATCGAGGGCCCGCTCATGGACGGCATGAACGTCGTTGGTGAGCTCTTTGGCTCGGGCAAGATGTTCCTGCCGCAGGTTATCAAGTCGGCGCGTGTCATGAAGAAGGCTGTCGCGTACCTTCTGCCTTTCATGGAAGAGGAGAAGAACCAAAAGCGCCTCGCCAACACTGCGAACGGCATCGCAAACGAAGAAGAAGATGAGGATTCGCAGTACGCTGGTAAAGTGCTTATCGCGACGGTCAAGGGTGACGTGCACGACATTGGTAAGAACATTGTTGGTGTCGTGCTCGGCTGCAACAACTACAAAATTATCGACATGGGCGTCATGGTGCCGTGTGAAGACATTATCCGCGTGGCGAAGGAGGAAAAAGTGGACATCATTGGCCTGTCGGGTCTCATCACGCCGTCACTGGACGAGATGGTGTATGTTGCACGCGAGATGAGCAAGGCGGGCATGAAGGTACCGCTCATGGTGGGTGGCGCTACCACGTCCAAAATGCACGCTGCAGTCAAGATCGCACCCCATTACTCGACTCCCGATCACCCTGTGCTTCACGTGCTAGATGCGTCTCGTAGTGTTGTTGTCGTCGGCAACCTGCTTCGCAAGGATGAGGAGCGCGACGAGTTTGTCGAAGAGCTCATGGAGGAATACGAGGAGCTGCGCGAGGAGTACTACGCGTCGCTGGACGACATCAAGTTGATCTCGTTCGAGGAGGCTAAGAAAAGAAGTTTCCAGATCGACTACGCATCCAAGCCGCCTTTCCAGAAGCTCAACCGAGTCGGCGTGCGCGTGATTGACGACCTACCGCTTGAGGAGCTTGTGCCATTCATCGACTGGAACCCGTTCTTCCAGACGTGGGAGCTTCGCGGTCGCTACCCGAACCGTGGATACCCCAAGATTTTCGACGACGAAAACGTCGGTGCGGAGGCTCGCAAGGTCTTTGACGAGGCACAGAAGCTGTTGAAGGAGATCATCGACAAGAAGCTCCTGCAAGTGCGCGGCGTGTCGGGAATTTTCCCGGCATATCGCGAGGGCGACGACGTGATTGTGTGCGACCCAAAGCAGCCGGATTCGCCCGTGTCCAAGTTCTGCATGCTTCGTCAGCAGGCCGAGAAGGAGACATCTGATCCGTACATGTCGCTTGCGGACTTTGTGGCTCCCAAGTCGACCGAGTACCAGGACTACATTGGTGGCTTCGCTGTTGGCGTGTTTGGTGTCGAAGAAATGGCCGCCAAGTTCGAGGCGGAGCACGATGACTTCAACAAGATTATGTCGCAGGCTCTTGGTGACCGTCTTGCTGAGGCTTTCGCCGAGTACATTCACCGCGAGATGCGTGTCAATGACTGGGCGTATGCGGCGGACGAAGTTTTGGGCAAGGAGGACCTGCTCAAGGTCAAGTACGACGGTATCCGTCCTGCTCCGGGCTACCCTTCGCAGCCGGACCATACGGAGAAGCGTGCGCTATGGGACCTCCTGAAGGCAGATGAGCTTATCGGCCTATCTCTGACAGACAGCTACATGATGCTGCCGGGTTCGGCTGTCAGCGCGCTGTGCTTTGCACACCCGGACTCGCAGTACTTTGCGGTCGGTAAAGTGTCCAAGGATCAGGTTGCTGACTATGCGGAACGCAAGGGCCAGTCTCTTGAGGAGACCGAGCGCTGGCTGGCGCCGATCCTGGGCTATGACCGCTCGGTCTAAGTTTGTGTCGACTCTTTAGTCGGTACATGTGTTTGCTTGTTTCCAAGCGACGACAATAGGATTGCTGCGACGGAGGCGACTGCTCTTGACGCGTAGTCATTTCCTTCCTGCATTGCGGATGCATTTGCGCGATCAAATAGCGGAGAGAGAAGAGCGAGCAGCGATGATGGGAGGTGCCATTGAGGGGGTTACTCGCCCTTGATACCACTTTCTGCGCGAATCTTACTTGTGTGATTCGCGGAGCTACCTGCGCCTCGTGCTGTTTGCCGTGTGGACTACTGGAGTGGGGAGTTTGTGTGTTGACTCCTTGCTTTGTGGTGTACATGGTGACGGCACGTGGGCATGGTTAGCCAAGTCGACTGCTTGCAACTTTTTTTGCTCTCTTCGTTGTGAGAGGCGCTTTATGACATGCATTCGAGAAAACGTAGGATAGGAGACACTTATGTGTCGAGAGTATCGCAGCTTCTAGTTATCGCGTGGATGAACTGAATACACTTTGTTGCTCTGTAGTGCTGGTGGAATGAGCTATGTATTGTACCTGGCAATCCGAGCACGAGGACATTCAAAACTCGTCCCATCCAGCCTCGTCCAGTCGATAACTTCTGGACACGCGCATGCTATGGGTAACGGTAGTCAGTGTCAACGCCATGGAGGGGGCAAAAGTTCTCATGCAACAACATGGGTGACGAGTAGAAGGCAGCTGGTAAGCATCGTGTTGTCGGAGACGCAGCAAAACCCACCAAGCGAAAAAGCCGCTTGTAAGGTGTTCAAGTGTAACAGACTTGATTCACTTCTCGATAGCAGCCTGGTTCTCTTGCTACACGCCTTACCGAGCTAACTTCATAAAGAAAACAACTAACCAGCATGCAGGCTTCAGTATCTCTGTCTCATCCACGCTTAGCCCTCTCGACGCATTACTCGCTTGGGTATTCCGGTAGCGGGTGCCTCGTGGTGTACTTGAAGTTGTTCGTTGCCTTGTAGTACGTATCTTTCGTGATGTCATTGACGAAAAATACGCGCGCAGGCTCTCGCTCATCCAAGGCTGCGATCTGGTCGATCTGGAAACACTTTGCTGGCAGTCGAGCAGTAGTGGCTGGCCAGCCCCACAGGAAGGGCTCTAGCCAAAGTTCGTCCGTCAGTAACCGACCTTCCTCAAGGAGCGACGGATTTTTCTCCCCGACGGGAAGATGTCGATCGATGATATCATCGCCACGGTCACGGATTTCCCCCCAACTTCGAGATGCAGCTTGATACCGCGACCTCCATCCACGAACGAGGGTTGCCATCCCGGGATCCTTCGGAGCAATCGGAAGCCGCACCCAATGGCGACGTTCCCAAATGGCGCGGCGGTGAGTGCGCTGGAATGCCAGGATGTCGTCAACAAGCTTCCTTGCCTCGTCGCCGTTGTCATCTAACAGCGCGTCATACGCAAAGCTGAGCGAAAAGTCCGGGCGCTTGTCGTACATGTCGTTCCACGGTTCAGATAGCTCCAACGCCTTGAGCAGCCTCGCTAGCGAACTCTCGTAATTCAACGACTCCAGCACGGCCTCAGTGTCAGAGTCGGAGTCGCTCTCCGTCACGGGAGATGTCCGTAGCTTCTTCCGCGACTTTTTCTGCTGAACAGCTGATTTACGCTTGATGCTGGAAGGGCTACCGTTTGTGGGACGTTCCCGAAGTCTTGGTCTGTTGTCAGCAGTTGCCTCGGCAAGTCGGTTGTCGGCTGCAACCTTTGCATCCTGCAGCCGCTTGTTTTCTTCTCGCAGCAGCTGGACTTCAGCTGTCATCATCGCCACTTTCTCGTTCTCTGCGTCGAGCCTCGCCTGCAGGTTTGTGGTCCTTCCCTCGAGCTCCTTGCGCGACTTTTTCGGGTTCTGTCCCTTCCCTTTTTGGCCCGAGGCTGCACGCGAGCCATCTGCTCCGATACCGTTACCCGCGGCAACTTGCTTCTTGAGCTCGAGGTCTTTCTCCTGCAAGGCCTGAACGATCCCGTCAAGCTGGGCCTTCATCGACATTGCGCGGGTGAGCTCCGAGCTGGTCGCTGTCTCTCGGCCCTCGCTGCCACCGTTCGACGCCATACCGAGTCTACTGCAGCCGCTGCTTTCGGGAATGGTGGAACGAGCCCGCAACGGGCCCGGCCGGACACAGTTGCGACGCGACGTCGCTCGCCAAGGAATCTCATGATTCATGGATAGCAAAGAAAAAAAAAAAAAACACACACAAGATGAAATCGGCCGCCGCAAGAAAGCTGCAGCATGTCGTTATGGGTCCCATGTAAATGGCTGCTCCATCCAAAGTCGACACCTCCATGTTGCCATGGAGCACCACCGAAGGAAAAAAAAAAGCGAGGTTCGCAAAAAAAAAAAAAAAGTCGCTTCGGTTTTTCTTCGTTTTCCTCCGCACCCACGTCGTGAAAAGCGGCGGTCGCGTGGCGCACACCAGTTCCCAATCCGCCCCCACGAGGCACCCAGAAGCCGCTTCCCCCGGATCTCGCCCATGGTCAAGCGCAAGACGACGGCCGACGCGCTGGGCCCACCGGCCGGCGGCGCCAGCGTGGGCTCGCTACGCGTGGCTGTGGACGCCATCTACAGCGACCTGGCGACTAAGAAGGCCGAGCTGGAGGCGCAGCGCGCCGAGAACCTGCGCGTGCGGCGGCGGCTCGCGGACGCCGAGGCGGCGCTCAGTCAGCTGCAGGCCGAGCAGGACGCGGCGCTTGTAGGTGACGTGGCGGGCGGCGGCAGCTTCTCCACGAGCGCGGACGACGTCGTGCGGCTGCGCAAGCGCTGCGCCGCGCTCAAGATCGAGAACCGCAGGCTCAAGGACGTCGAGGCGGACGCGCAGGCCGCGCTGGCCGCCAACCGCCAGCTGCGCCGCGACAACGAGGCGCTCGAGAAGCACAAGGTCGCGGTGGACGACACGCTGCGAAGGATCAAGGCATGGTTCAGCTCGGAGCGGGAGGCCGTCGAGCACGCCTTCGACAGGCTCGCCGACATTTTCCACGCCGGCGCCGACGAGCCGTTCGAGGCCGTGGAAGTCGCGCCGACGATCAAGCGCGGGCCGGGCAAGGGCAGGAGGAAGATGCTCAAGGTGTCGGTCGAGACGCCCACGGCCAGCACCACCGGAAAAATCAAGAAATCCGTGACGCCGTCGCCCACGGCTGTCACTGTGGTCGCTCCGTCGCCGTCGCCATCGACAGAGCCCAAGAAGCGCGGCGCGTCGGTCTCGCCTCGGGCGGCGCCTCCCGTTGTCAAGGAGGACACCCTCGACGACGACGAATCCATCAGCCTCGACGACGAATCGGACGAGGACTATGTTCCTGGCCGCGAGGGCAAGAAGCGAGGAAAGCCTGCGGCTACCGACGGCGTCCCGACAAAGCGCCGCCGAGCGGCGGTTAGTAGTGATGGAGCGGACGAAGGGTTTTCAACGCGCGAGCGCGAAATGATCGAGCTGCTGCATGAAATGGACGCTTCGAATGCGTGGGACGAGATCTACGCCAAGCGACCGACGTTCTCGCTCACATTTGATTATGAAAAGCTGGCACCGACGGCCAAGGAGTGGGTCGACAACGCGCTCCAGTTCCACTTCGACCACCGTCGTGCTTTTTGGGAGCGGACCCACTGGGTAACGATGGAGCGCAACTTCTCTAGCCAGATCTTGAAGTCTTTATATCGCGAGCGCTTGTCTCGACGGACAGAGGCGGTTCGGACGTGGAAAGAGCTCGTCAAAGACGGCTCAGCGCTCATCGACCAGGGATTGCTACCCGACAACGTTTGGCGCGAACCTTTCTGGTGGGGGTGGCCGCAGGCTCCTCACATGCTGCCTCTGTACATCAAGACCATGAAAGACATTGTGGATCTGGATGCGCGGCAGCCCCAGCGTGTTGTGTGCGTGAATGACATTACGCAAGAACCCTACTACAAGGAACTGGTCGAGAACGGGTGCACGACTCGGTACCCACTGCCGGATCCACCCAACGCCAGCAACTCGAGCTAGGCAATGATCCACCCGAGAAAAAGGGTCTGGTGGTTCCGTGGTATGATGATGATGATATGGGCGAGCGATGCGTGTTGCCACTCTACACTCGAATACGTTGATTTTCACAATCATCTGCACGTGAATCTAAACTGTACCTCCTGCTAAGCAACTGAACGCTTGCTAGTGGTGCCTCATCATCAAAAGCATGGACGCCACATCGATCTTGTAGCAGTCTCTCTTGTGCTCGATTGGGGAACATAACCAACCACACAGAGAGCCAATGTGCAGGTTTTTTTTTTATTGTAACGCTCGATCCTACTTCGAATCACGCAGTTCATTTCAAGGTTGTGAGTTCAGCTTCAACGTAGAGCGAATGTCTGCCGTGATGACAGGCCTTCCAAGCTATGCATGCTGCGCAAGTACATATGTAGTTTAGGCGGTAGCCGTCCTTGGGTCGTTTGCTGGGTGCGGAAGCGCGGCTGACACTTCGCGCACTGCGTTGATGGCAGCGGCGCTGGTGCAGCACTGCGCAGAGGCTGTCGTAGTAGCTGTTGTCGAGACGTTTTGGTCGCAGCCAACAGCTGGGTCCACCGGAGAGGACTGGTCGATATGCTTGCTCTTGCGCAATACGACGAGCCCACGAGGGGTGCTAGTCGTTGGATCAAGGCGCTGCATGGCCTCGTGCACGAGTGAGAGGCGCACCCAGTGCGGCGGGTACTTGAAACGCGCGACGTCCATGAGCAGCACCATGTCGCGCTCAGCGTGGTATCCGCCAATGGGCGAGAAGTGGCCGTCTCCGGTCTGTCCGAGGCCTTTGCGGCTGTAGTTGAGCACGACGATCTCGTCGCTCGAGGCGCAGCTGCGCTTGACAATGTCGCGGAACTGCTCGAGCGAAAACGTCGTCGTGGCGCGGGTGTCGTTGGCCTGTGCTCCGTTGCAGCGCGCGAGGCACATGAACTCGTCGAGCGTGACGCCTTGCTCCTTGGCGACGGCCAGCGGCGTGCAGCAGTCGAAGAGTTCCTCGCTGAACCAGCGCCAGGGCCCCTTCCACAGCCGGCCAGGGTCGATCTGCAGTGCGTTGAGGCACATGGCGAGCGTGCCGAGCCCGCAGAAGCTCGGCTCGGCCTGCGTGGTGAACTGCTCGGCCAGCGGGAAGTAGATCTGCATGAAGTTGGCGCTGGGTGGCGCTGCGAGCGCCTCGGCGAATAGTGCGCGGCCCTCGGCGCTCGAGAACGCGACGCACTCCTGCGGCAGCACGCGGCGGTGGAACGAGGTCTTCACGCGGCCATCGGGAGCCGCGGGCCCACCGTTGGATGCAGGAGAAGCTGCCGGAGACGGCGGCGCCATCGTCGTGGAGCTACTGGCACTTGGGGAAGGCGTAGACTGCTTGGAGCAGCAGCACGGCGGGCGCTCCATGAGGACGACGACGATGGCGACGGAGAGATGTGGTGGCGACCTAAGAAATGTGGGCAGCTACACACAATGCGACAATTGTTGGCGGGGGAGCAGAAAACCTGTTTGAATTTGGAGACCTGCGATAACGAGATGCTGGTTTGAAAAATTTGCTACATAGAAATTGATATAGAGCCTTGATTAAGCCATTACCCGTATAAACCTATGACTTTGATAAAATCAAGCGCGTAGCCTCACACTGCGGTCAACTTCAACGTTGACATGGCTATCAATCGCTAGGCCCTCGCTCATTTGGAAAGCAGCAGCAAAAGCATGGAGAGAGAGAGAGAGTCGATTCGAGCTACCAGCCACGAGCAAGGCGCGCTTCCGACCTTGCTGCGAGCGATAGAGGAGGAGTCGGCAAGCAAGGACGCGCAGATCCGAGCGCTTCAGACCGAGAACAAGGCGCTCCGCGTCAAGGTGGACGCGTACGCAGTGATAGCGCTCGAACGTGAGAAAAGGGAGTTGGTGAGCAGAGTTAGTGTGAATGGACCGCGAGTGGAAGGCCGAAACACGCAAAGTGAGGCCAGACAGCGTTGTGACCTCGAGGCAGAGCTGTGGGTTCTGCGGACGCGTGTCGACGCGCTGGAACGAAGCTCCGAACACGAGCACAGACTCCGAGTAAAAGATGCAAAAGAATTTCAACAGCTTCTCAAGCGGCCGCCAGACACCGATTCCAGCACTTACATGAAGCTGGCAGCGCGACACAAGAAGCATCCAGCAGCAAGTGAGCCCAGACCGAACGGGGTCGACAACAAAAGCAAACGTAAAGCGATAACCGCTCTGAAGAGCAGAAAGAAGAGGCTATCACAGACTCGGACGAGATGACCATGACGTGGGAAGAAATGAAATCGGAAGAAGTGCAAGCATTCGGCTTGAACGGCCCATCAACTCGTAGGCATCGCTACACCAGTGCGCAGCACGACAAGCCTCGACGGGTGGATAGCCACGAGATGAAGTCTGAACCCCAACCGAACGCTAGGCGCCTAGTCTCCAGCGAAACCAACTCGCTTGCGGATGCGATCACTCATAGGAAGCCGTGGGATTTTGATGTACAAGCACAGGCCGCGGTTCTCGCACTCGTTCCAGTTCAAGGCCCTCGGCGATGCTGGGTAAAGCAAGTCTGCAGATTCCAATATCAATACCGCCGAGCGTTGTGCGAGCGTGGCCATTGGCTTGCGATCGACCAAGAGTCGATTGGCATAACGAGGAAGTTTGCTCTTCGCAAGATTCGACCCGAGCGTGCACGCAAGGCATGGCGAGAGCTCTACTGCGAAGGGGGGAAAACTCTTTCAGAGGGTTTGCTGAGCAGCGACGTCTGGAGCGAACCTTTCGTTTGGTCGCCGACTAGCAAGGCAAACTTTCTCCCAGAGTCATGCTTGACAGCTGAGGACATTCGTGTTCTTGATTACGACGAGCCGGATCGGTGCTTCTTCGTCCACGCCATTGACTATCATCCATTCTACAAGAGCCAGCTCAGCAGCATCTATCCAAAGCGCCACGCCTTGCCCAGCTTCAACTGATCTTTGTTTTGCGTGAAATCATGAGATGTGAGGCTGAGGTATGTGCGCCAGGTTGTTGAAATGGATACACTGTGAATGCATGCAATTTGTCATTGTTGATCTCGTTGACGTTGCTGAAATTGATCCATGTTTCCTGCAAACCAACAATGGTGCAAAGCGGAATGACATGAGAAATTTCAAGGCTTTCGAAACGATATCGTGCAGTTGAGTTCGTTGGCATACAATGGCTCGTGTTTTGCTCATTAAAGCTTTGCTACTGTCTCCCTGCATAGTCGTCAACGTCACACTGAGTCAGCACTTAGCCTTTGCGAAGTTGCGCAACTTCAAAAATGAAGGAATCACGTACGGTACCGAATAAATGAGAAGGGTTGGCCTGTTTCCCGCAGTGTTGCTGCGGGAACGATTTCGAAGCCGAAGAGAACCACTCGTTCTTTTGCCTCCCAAGCATCGACCCTCACTTCTCGTCTTCCAACCTACAACAGACTAGCACCTTCTCGCATTTCAGCAACTACTATCATGTCTTCTTCGCCCACTCCAAGTGCCGCGCCGTCAGCACCAAGTGCCGCGCTATCAACGCCTAGTACCGCTCTGTCGACGCCAAATACCGAGTCCTCAATGCGAGTATCGCTGGGGGAGGAACTCCGCGAAGCCCGTCGTGCACTACGAACGCACGCAGACTTCACTTTACGAAGGGCAGAAATGAAGGTCAAGGCACAAGAGAATGAGATCCGCCGACTCCGAGCCGAGCTAGCTCCGAAGCGAGTGGCAGACGAGCGATTGCTCTGTGAAAACCGTCAGCTCAAGAACAAGGTTGCTGGCGTTACAATGGTGCTGGAAGAGTTTGATGGGGGACAGCAATCTGTCGCAGGGCAAGCAGCGGCGACAAGTGCTCCCTCAAACACTGATGCCGATCCGTTCATGGAATTTGTCACTGGAATCAAGAGTAAAATGGCGACACAAGAGAGTCAAATATGTGCGCTTCAAGGTGTTATCAAGGCTGTGCAAGAAAAGATCGCCTGTGGCTCTGACAGTCCAAGCGAAGAAGTGATGCTATTGAATTCAAGATTGGATGAACTCGGGCGACAAGAAGAACGTCTTCGCCGCTTGATCGCGAGTGAAATCGAGCGAAGAGAGCAAGCAGAGAACAATGTCAAAGACCAAGCAGCTGAGTTGAGACAGGTTAAAGATTCGCTAGTAAACGCATTGAGGGAACAAGAACTTAACTCAAGTCGGCACCGCAGCCAAAAGCGACCGCATCCAGGAATCGGCACAAGAAGTGACGATCCCAACTATTCTGAACTTTTCTCCGACATCCAGAGGCGATGTGTGTGGTCGAGTTCAAGCACAAGCGAGGAAGACGAAGATGCGTTGGTTCGGATAAAGCAAGAAGTCGCAAATAATGGACGCACCTCGAAGCGATCTTATCGAGCTCGCGGGAGATTGGTACATCAAAATACCGAAAGCGACACGGAATTGGATAAAGTCGAAGAAGAAACGAAGAAGCTGCTTATTCAGATAGAAGCATCAGCACCTTGGGAAAGCATGTTCGACAAATGCCCAGGGTTCTCTCACACATTCGAATACAGAAGGCTCGATGCTACATCCAAGCGACTTGTCGACAAATTCTGGGCCTACAATTTCGATCACCGTCGAGCGCTTTGGGAGCGAAAGCACTGGGTGGAGGTGAAAATGTCTTGGTCGGAGGTGCAGCGGTATCGAAATCGACGAATGAGAAGAAGCTCCAACGCTAGACTTGCGTGGGATGCGTTGGTGAAAGAGCTGAGAGAACTCCTCGACAAGGAACAGACTTCGGACCACTCTCATCTCACAATCGACGTGCTGAAAGAACCGTTCATGTGGGAATACGTGAGAACTCTATGCAAGGTACCGGAGTGGTGCAAGACTATGGAGGACCTCAAAAAGTTGGACCAGGAGGAGCCATCTCGTATCTTCCACATCCGCGACATCAAAAAGCATGACTTCTACAACAGTCTGCTATCAAGGTATCACCCAGCACGTGACGATCTTCCAGTGTCTGCCACTGGCAGAAAGAGTCGACATGATTGTGATAGATAGTTCTACATGCGGGTGCATCAGACTTCTTTTGAAAAAAAAGTTAGAAGGTGGCAAGATGCATTGGTTCGTTTCGTGCCTGTTGATTCTTAGCAGTTGTTGTCCTTTGCTACAATCGACAAGGCAACGTGCTCTGGCACGACAAAGTCGGACAGCACCAACCGTCTAAGCGTAATACTGCAGCGTCGCCTTCTTCTTGGCGGCCACGACCGAGATACCCTCCATAAAGTCCTCGTGCTTGATCACCGTCGACTCGCGGCGCAGTGCCAGCATGCCCGCCTCAACACACACCTGCCACGAAACAGCCATTAGTACAAAGTACATCCCGCCGCCGTGAAATTCCAGTAACATACAGCCTTCAGCTGCGCGCCGTTAAAGTCATCTGTGGAGCGCGCCAGCTCGTCGAAGTTGGTGTCTGGTTGGTACTAAATGTTAGAAGTTTCCACCATTCATCTGATGGTGCCCAAACCCACCTTCTGTGTCAACATTCATCTTGCGCGAGTGGATCTGCAGGATACGAGCTCGGGCCTCTTCCGTCGGGTGAGGTAGCTCAATCTAGCATTCATACAATGTCAACACGTCACATAATCCATCGCATCGAGTAAGAGGCAGAGACTCACCTTTCTGTCCAATCGACCTGATCGCAGAAGCGCAGGGTCCAGCACATCAGGCCGGTTTGTAGCCGCGATGACCTTAATCTTCGTGTTGCTCGTAAAGCCATCTAGCTGGTTCAGCAGCTCCAGCATCGTACGCTGCACTTCGCGGTCGCCAGACTGCTCGCCACCGAATCGCTTCGTTCCGATGGCATCCAGCTGGTAGAAATACGAACAGTCAGAAATCACGAGTAAATGGTGGGGATGACAATAAAAAAAAACGAACCTCATCAATGAAGATAATGGCGCCTCCGCGCTCCTGGTCTTTGCACTTCTCCTTCGCCAGCTCGAATGCGTCGCGCACAAGCTTTCAACAACGCGCAAGTTAGGAAAATTCAGCTGCGCGATGGCGCAGCACTGTAATACTAACCTTGGCACCGTCACCGATGAACATCTGCACGAGCTGCGGAGCTGCGAGCTTAAGGAAGATGGCGTCCGTCTGCTTGGCACAGGCGCGCGCGAGCAGCGTCTTGCCCGTGCCGGGCGGTCCATGGAGCAGCACGCCCTTGGGCGGCATGATACCAATCGCATCGAACTTCTCCTTGTGGGTCATGGGAAGCACGACGGCTTCAACTAGCTCCTGGATCTGCTTGTCGAGCCCGCCAATGTCGCTGTACTCCTCAGTGGGCTTCTCGTCGACTTCCATAGCCTTGACGCGCGAGTCGTACTCCGCTGGGAGCTTCTCCAGAATGAGGTAGCTGTCCTTGTTGGTGCCGATGAGGTCGTTGGGCACGAGTGAGTTGGAGTCGACGAGTCCGGGGATGGGCAGGAAGATGGTCTGGCGCGTCGAGGTCTTGATGACGGCGCTCTTGCCGCGGCGCTGCGCGTCCACGTCGGTGGCGGCGCCGTCCTGCTCGTCCTCGTCGTCCTCCAGCTCGAGGATCTCGACCACGTTGCCCACGAGGTAGGGCAGCTGCTTGTTGAGCTTGACCTTTTCGTTGTTCTCCTTGATGCGCTCGCGCTGCGAGTTGGACTCGTGGTTGATGCGCTGGATGTCGCTGCGCATGATGCGGATGTCATTGTCCAGCAGCCGGATGCGCTGCCGCAGCTCCTCGTTGGACATGAGCAGGATCTCCGGGTCCAGCCCGTCCTCCGCGCCCCAGATCTCCGCCGACTCGAGCCCGCTCATCGTCGCCTTGCCGTCGCTGCGGTCCTTTCTCCGAGTTGTTGCTTTTGCCTTCCTTCCCCCCTTCGGCCAGGATCTGGCGGGGTTTCCGCCAATCGTAGCGCGACCCGTAGATTTTTACTAACTCCCATTGGCGGAAAATAGTCGCTGCGATCTTTCGCGGCGGAGTGAATGCGGCCAAACGGTAACCTCGATTTAGTGACCTACTTACTCGAACCTTCCCTGCCACTTGGTTACGCACGTCAACTCGTCGGCACTCTGCTGTGCTGGCACGGTTCCGTCCGCTTGCACTTCAACGTCCACGACCTTGTCGGACTCGACGGCAGCTGACTTGCGGGGTTTCTCGGTAGGGCTCACGGCACACGACACGATGGCAATCTCCTTGGAGATCGGGTCCTGCGATATCCGCACCTCGGCGTCTGAAGACAGTCCGAACGACCAGTTAGTTCAGCGCGGTGATCGGCAACTTGGCTACAACCGTACCTGGGTTGAACGGCCGCAAGTAACGCAGTAGCTTGGACTTGAGCAACTGGATAGGACCTGTCTCCACGTCGCGAGCGCCGTATTTGGCGAAAATTTTGCTTGACGTCACTTGCCCATCGATTTTGGCCGAGCGGACTTCGTAGTGCACCGAGTCCAAGCGCGACATAAAATCGGCGATTCCAGGCTGTTCCAACTCACAGTAGTTAGCTTTTGCTGAAGGAACTAAACGGTTGATCAAACCATTTACCCACCTCAACCGACAACTGGCGCCAGTACTTCCCGCGGTAATTCCTGTCCAGGTTCTTGAGCTTCAACGCGATGATATCCACTATGTGCTCTTGCTCAAACGGCAAGAACGGTATCACCTGGACATCTGGATGTCAGTTTCGGTATGCGGTGAAAGAGTGTGCTGCAGTAAGCTGCGTACCTGATCAATCATTTTGCCAAAATTCAGCCGCTTCCACTGTGCGTCTAGTGCGGCCTTGACGACTTTCTCTAGCTCTGCCATCGGCACATCAGCGCGAGACTCATACTGGATCATCACGTGCTCCATATCGGTCACTCCGATATCGGAAACCAGCACAAAGATCACCTTTATTCAAGCAATGTCGTCAGTAGAGCGTTACCAGCAAGACAGTAGCGCCACCACTCACATTGCTCGTGTCGATCTGCTTGCTGACACCATTCTTGTAGTACGTGAATTGCGAGGATGAGCTCACAGCCTCCATCAATACTGAATGTTCGAGGGTTCACACGATAAGCTGCAGTCCAGGACAACACCAGCCAATGATTGCAGGATTACGCACCGTCAAGAGTATGTGGAATGACTTTCTGGACTTCGTCGATGACAACGACAGCTTGCCCAGCACAGCGGTGCAAATGGTCTGCAAGACTAGACATTGCAGCCCCAACTTTAGTTTGCGTCAAGACAGGCAGTCCGACACACCGATAACCTACCGAGTTTTGATCTGCGTGTGGTACTCCGTGATCGGGTTAGTGAAGTTGTCGCTAAAGTCTTCGCCGCTGAATCACCAGTGGTTAGCATAGCAGCGACCAAAGCCCCATACGAACAGAAGAACGAGCTAACCGAAAGATTAACAGGCCCGTGGGGACCCACTTCTCGCTGTTGGCAAGTTTCCGCTTCCGTTTGAAGAGGCTCTCTGCCAGCAGGTTGGACAACTCCGTCTTTCCGGTTCCAGTCGGTCCTGTAATCGCAAGAACCATCGGTTCTCGATCTTTCACTGACAACCGGCTGCAGCAATGGCATACTCCGTGAGTGACTTGATATCAACTCAAGATCAACCCACAGCGCACTTACGAGAACTCCCATGCCTCGATGGCGCCGACGACAGCGTCGATGGCTCGCTCCTGGCCCTTGAGGTTCTCATTCAAGTGGTCGCGCACCGACTGCGACGGCTTCTCCACATACATGCACTGGTCTGCAGCAGCAGCAGCAGTGCCGTCAGCGTCTACAGCTCTATCGTGTTAACACCGCCCACGCACAACACAGCGCACGCACAGCCAATGCCCGAGTGGAACGCGACGCTCTCCCAGTACTCCGACCAGTTCCACGCGACGGCCGCACAGCTACGCGCGAAAAGCGCCAGCGCAGTCGCTAGCAGCAGCAGCGGCCGACACAGCGCAGCCCTCGGCGCCCCGCAGCGCCGCCCGCGGCTCGGTAACGGCGCCATTTCGACCAGCTTCTCCCAGTCCAAAACTCTCCATTCGCGTCAAGTGCACCACACCACGCGAGCACTTCCCGCGACCTACGGGGAACCGTGTATTGGTTGAAGTGGTGTTCAACTAGCCGAAAATGGCGCGCAGGATGGCGCTGGCGTCCTCGCGGCGCTGTGATGAGTCGGCGTAGCTCTCAACGAACGAGCGCACGAGCTCGTCGTTGCTCTGGTCCTGGAGCACGCGCATGGCGGCCTCGCAGTCTGCGGTTTTAATTCAGTTAGACGGATACTCGTGCTGGTACGAGGTCGAGATGGCAGCCGTACCGCTGATGAGATGTGTGCCCTTGCTGCCGCTGGAGGCGTCTGGCGTCCAAATGCAAGGCTCTCGGATCGCTAAGACGTCAGCTATAGAGGGAGCTGCTCGTCAATAGCAACCCTCTGGCAGACTATCACCACTGACAACGAGCACGCACCGCCCATGTCTCTGAACAGCTCCATGCACGCCACGACATCGCTCTCTGACAGCATGCGGCACCTACAGTAGTTACTAGTTAGAGTGCCGCCTATCGCGATCACAGCATGCAAATCCACCCATCGCACATGAACGAGCGCTTGCCGTTCCCCGAGTAGACGCGCAGCGTCCGCCGAGAGGCGAGCACCTTGAGCGGCTGGTCGAACTTGCGCTGGTACATGCGCGCCTGCCGCGGGTACACGAGCTGCGCCCACTGCTCCGCCGCGCTGACCGTCAGCTCCCCGTGGCGCTTGGAGCGTCGCAGCCTGCGGCCTGCCGGGTCCTCTAGCACGAGCTGCACAGCGAAGCGTCTGCCGTTGGCCTTGGCTGCCGTCATGGTGGCGCAGCTTCTTTCCCTTGCGACTTCAATCTGCCTACGAGTTTCAGAGCAGGTCCGATACTTCACTCAAGATCAACTTTGGATTTCCTCCATTTTCATACGGTTTTCGTCACTACTTTTGCGATGAACGGACGCCACATTGACGCGATGAACATGCCGACGCTTATATGAGCGGCGCGGCCGCGTGTACGTCGAAGATGCCGAGCATGCAGACGCTCGCGAGCTGCGAGATGATGATACTCATGAGCCCGTAGCGGTAGGCCCAGCCCACGCGGCGCGAGCTGAGCGCGTCCAGCTCGTTGATCCACGTGGACACGGTCGAGAGGGAGCCCAGCATCCCAACCTGGATGGCCCCCTGGCCGTACATGACGTAGGCGCGGTAGGCGTCGACGCTGTGGGCGTGGGTCTCGCTCGCCACTATCTCCATGGCGCACGAGAGCACCGAAGCCAGCACGTTCGGTACGAACGTGTAGAATGGGAAACGCTTCCAGCGAGGCTGGCTGTTGAACAGCGACAGATACCAGCGCAGCAGCGCGCCGAATGGACCGAAGCACACGGCCAGCAGACGAGAGCTGGGGTAGTTGGCGAATCCGACGAACGCCAGCACCCAGAAGAGCGCGGTCAGCAGCAGCGTCGATAAAGCCCAGAGGAAGTTGTTGTGGCGAACGCGGAACTGCTCCTGCTCGACCTGCGTGATCTCCGACATGAGCTCCACGCACGATTCGTGGGCCACCGAGAGCGCTTCCTCAGTCGCGTGCACGCGCCGCGCCACGAGCTGTCCGAACGAGTTCATCTTGGTGTCGTGGAACGCGCCGAGGTACCGCTCCAGGTCCACACCGAGCTGCGCGAGGTGCATCGGCGGCTTGCGAAACGGGTACCCATGCACGTTCCCGTAGTGGAGGAGGCCCTCAGCGACGTGGTAGCCAAGGCGAAATGCTACAAATGCGCCCGCGACTTGTACACACAGCACGAGCAGCGCGTCGAGCCACTTGCCGCGCACGAACATCATGGCGACGCCGAGGTCCCACGACGCGAACGTGGTGCAGCAGCCGCAAAAGCCCGTGGTGATGCCGGTCATGAGCACGTCGTACTGCCCTCGCAGCACGGGCTTCCAGCGCACGGCGAGCCCCATGACGAAGCAGCCGAGGGCATTGGGCAGAAAGTACGAGAACCCGAGCAGCGAGAGCAGCTGCGTCTCGCTCGAGGGCAGCGCGTCCGCGAACTCGGTGAGCAGCACGCGCGCGCCGACGCCGACGTAGGCGCCGATGGAGACGCTCAAGATGGTCGGCAAGTACTTGTCCAGCGCCGTGCCGGGCTTCGCGCAGCCCAGCAGCGTGCACTTGGTCGTCCGCGCGCGCTCGTCGTCGAGGCTTCCGTCCGGCGCGCGCATCGGCGGCAGGCGCTGCGTCTCGTCAGTCGACCTGTCCTCGAGCGCGTACACGTGGACGGTCAAAGCCGTAGGATCTTCCTCAATGTCCGTGGCGCTGTCTCCGTCGTGCGGCGACGCGATCGGCGTGTAGTCCTCGGCGATGGTCTCCATCCCGGCGGCTCTACAAATGGCCGAAACAGTTTCGCGCGCAGACAGTTGGACGCCCAGCAGCCGCTCTTTACCGCGACGCGATCGTCGCCAACTCGACCGCCGCGCACGGAGCCACTGGTTGCGGTCTGGACCGGCGAGGAGAGAGAAGAGCGCGGCAGCGGTGTCCCATACTCGCCGAGGCTCTCTCGACCTTTTGCCCGCAAGGGCCAGTTGGGCTTCTATTCGGAGCGATTGAGACACGCATTGTCCACCGTGCGTCGAGCATTTACTTCTTTTGTCCTGTGTATGTGTTTTCAGAGGGGCAGGAATACATGCTGCAAACCTTTGATCACCAAAGCAATGAGAGCGTACTTTGACAGGTATGCGTTGCCACGAACGAGCGGCGGACCGACTCAGCCTGACCGACAGCTGTTGGACCATGACAGCCAAGGTACTCTACGTCGTGATGGATCCACTTGGATCTTCATGGGACCCTCCCGTCGTGTTTAGTGTTGCTTAGCTTGGTGGGTTACAGTTGCATCGCTCGTCGACACCTTTGCGCGAGACGACCATCTAGACCCGCGGGATGCAATCGGCGTCTATCCCCGCAGGCTCTCGACTTTCCGCAACCCATTCAGAGCGGCCACGCGATACGCCTCTGCCAGTGTCGGGTAGTTGAACACGGCGTTGCGGAAGTACTCGATGGTGCCGCCCGTCGACATGACGACCTGCCCGATGTGGATGATCTCCGTCGCACCCTCGCCGATGGCGTGCACACCCAGCACCTGGAGCGTCTCGGGACAAAAGATGATCTTCAGGAACCCGGGCACGCCACCCAGCATCTGGCCCTTCGCGAGCTCTTCGTAGCGCGCTACGCCGACCTCGTACGGCACCTTCTCCTCCGTCAGCTGCTGCTCGTTCTTGCCAACCATCGAGATCTCGGGAACCGTGTAGATACCGAACGGGAACACCTCTCCGGAACGCATGCGCGTCCGCTTGAACATGGTGTCACCGAGATTGTCCGAGTTGTCCTTGAGCTTGTTCGTCGGCGTAGCCGTCCGCATGTGCACCGACGCAAGACGGCCCTGCTCCATGGACGTCGACGCCAGAGCCGGGTATCCGATGCAGTCGCCAGCGGCATAACTGTCAAGGACACAACATCCATTAGATCACAAGTATGCATCAGCAACAGTTCGGGAACCTACATATGGGGCAGTGCCGTCTGGAAGTTGTCGTTCACCTGGAGCAGACCGCGCTTATCCGGCTCCAGACCAATTGACTGCAGGTTTAGACCGTCCGTGTTACCTTGACGGCCCAGCGTGTACAGCAGTCCGTCGCCAACGATCGTCTTGCCGCTATTCAGATGCGCCACGACTTCGCCGTTCTCGCGCTTCTCTACACTCTTGATCGTCTCCTCCGTGTAGAAGCGCGTGCCCGTCTGACGCATCGAGTAGCACAACGCCTCGGCGACCTCCTTATCGGCCATGTCGAGGATCTCCTTGCGACCATCGATAACCGTCACCTCCGTTCCCGGGATAATGCTCATCATGGAAGCATACTCCATGCCGATGACGCCGGCACCAACGACGATGAGGCGCTTCGGAACCGACTTGACGCCGCCCCAGAGCAGCTGGTCGCTGTCAAAGATCGTCTTGCCGTCAAACGGAATGTCGGGGCGGCGCGCGGGCCGCGTGCCCACGCAGACGAGAAAGTTGTCGGCCGTTAGCACCCTGCACCACCGGATCATCGTGATGTGAGAACTACAATCCAGCGGCGGCGTCCCTGTTCAATGAGCTTACCGCTTGCAGATGTCGGCGCTCGCGTGGCGCTTTGCGTCCGTGGGCGTGTCGTACGAGTCGTTGGAGAGCACTGCGACCATGTTCTTGTTCTCGTCGGGCAGGAAGCGCGCCGTGCCGTGGATGAGCTCGACGTTGTTGCGCATGAGCTGGTGGCGCGTGATGTCCATCTCGGCATTCTCGACCTTCTTGACGCGCTGCAGGATCTCCTCAATACCGAGGCGCTTGCTGGGCGAGGAGGACGAGTCGTAGAAGCTGCGGTGGCGGTAGCCCGTGAGGTGCATCGTGGCCTCGCGGAACGTCTTGGAGGGCACCGTGCCCGTGTGGATGCACACACCGCCGATCATGTCGCGCTTGTCGATGATGGCGACCGACTTGCCGTGCTTAGCGCTGTCAATGGCGCACTTCTGGCCCGCGGGGCCGCTGCCGATGACGATCAAGTCGAAGTGCTCGCTGGCCTTGAGCTCGCGCAGCGTCTCGCTCAGCGGCTTGGCCTGCGACGAGAGGCCGCGCGCGCGCTGCAGCAGCGGCACACGCCGCGCGAGGAGCGCCGTCTGGGCCATGGGGAGCGAGCGAGCGAGCGAGCGGCGGCGGCGGCAGCAGTTGCTTGGCCGATTGCGCGCTGCTTCGGGGGAGCGAAAGTGGACGCAGGGTGAGGAGGTCACCACCGTAATTCGGCGGGCCGGACCCGAACCCGTTTGACAACGGGCAGAACAAACCCATTCACATACTAAAACCTATAAAGACAAGGGCGGGTTCGACCCGTGACGGATCTGCCAAAGCACCCGGACCGTCGTATGTAGGTACTGTCACATGTTGACTACACCGGGGTCAGGAAGCTCTCGAGGTCGCTGCGGTCGGCCGGCTGCAGCCCTCGCTTGCGCTCTAGCTGCTCCTGCTGGCGCTCGAAGTGCTCGAAGTCGTCCCAGGCGCTCGACCGACTCGGGTACTGCGTGAAGACCGAGACGAACCGGCTGGCCTGCGGAGATTGACGTCAGACTCGGTCCCAGGCTGCTGCAAAAGGCGCCGCGTACCTCGTCGAACATGACCTCCTCGCCGTCGCGGCACGAGGTGATGGACTTCTTGGAGGGTGTGTTGCTCATCTTGATGTCCGTGAGCACAAAGTTGGGCACGTCCTTGACCAGCAGCCACTCGACGTGGAACACGCCCTCGTACTTGGCCTTCTCCCACAGCTCGAAGCGCACGCCCGAGCGCACGCGCGACGTCATGCGCGCGATGCCGCTAAAGTGCTTGGTCCCGCACACGCTGCCACCGCACGAGCGTCAGTCCTCGCCGCTCCACCAACGCAGCTGCACCAGCCGTCACCTGAAGAAGAGCAGGATGGGTCTCACGGCCGCCAGGTCGCTGCTGAACGCCTGGTCCAGCGCCGCATTGTGCGCGTACGTGCTGCTCCACACGCCGTACTTGAGGCTCTTGTGCAGGTTGGCGTCGCTGAATGACTTGACGATAAAGCAGCGGCTCGTGGCCGAGCGCAGCAGCTCGCGCACCAGCTCCGCGTCCTCGTCGAGCGCCTGCGGCTCGAACGCCAGCGACCTACGCGCCAGCCCTGCGCCTCCCACCGCTAAGTCTTCACCTTCTGCCGCTCCATTCGCGAAGCGCGGCGCGAGCTTGGGCCTGCGCTTCTGCCGCCGCCGCCTGGCGCCGCCGTCGCTGGTCATGACGGTTGGGGCGGTGGTGGCGTCGTCGTGCCACACCACCGCCACACCATCCCCGCCGTTTGCTTCCACGTGGAAGTCGTATCTTCGCACTCTGGAAACATCGCGGGAGGGCTCAGGTCTCCGCCTCTTGCTTCCTGCCACTCGCTACCGATCGACATGGGGCTTAAGACGCTGCTGCTGGCCGTGTGCGCCGTGTTCGCGGCCTCGGTGGTCGCCGCAGAGGACGCCAAGTCCAACGTGGTCGTGCTCACGGACAGCAACTTCGAGCACCTGACGCAGGCGGGCTCGGGCGCCACCACGGGCGACTGGCTCGTCGAGTTCTACGCGCCGTGGTGCGGGCACTGCAAGAAGCTCGCGCCCATCTACGAGAAGGTCGCGGACGAGCTCAAGGGCGAGATCAACGTCGCCAAGGTCGACGTCACGGCCAACTCGGACCTGGTGCGCCCCCTCGTCGCTCGCGAGCGGTGCCGCTTGCATCTTCTGACCGAATGCTGTGTGTGATGCAGGGCAAGCGCTTTGGCATCCGCGGCTTCCCGACGGTGCTGCACTTCAGCCACGGCAGCTACTACAAGTTCGCCGGTGCCCGCACGCAGGAGACGCTCGTGAGCTTCGCGCGCGGCGACTTCAAGAAGGTGGACGGCGTCAAGGTGCCCGGCACCCCCTCGCTGCAGGAGTACCTGCTCGACCAGGCCGCCACGCTGCGCCGCGACTTCATCTCGCTCATCGCCACCAAGAAGAACGTGCTGCTCGTCACCTTCTCGGGCGGTATGCTCTTCGGCCTGCTGCTTGGCTGCCTCTGCGGCTGCTGCACGAGCCGCGGCTCCAAGAAGGCCGCTGCTCCTAAGCCCAAGAAGGAGTAAGATGCAGTCAGCAATTAGCGGCCGTGACAAGCCAACGACATGCACAATTGAGTGAGAATCGGTGTTGTCACGCGAGGTTCCTCCTCGCGGCGACTGCATCCCAGCTTGACAGAAAAAAAAAGAAGACAGAAACATGGGGATGTTGTTGTAGACATTGCCGACGATCGTGTGCACTTGAGTAGTTGCCCTCTTTTGTGTTACAATGCCTGCGCGATTCGCTGATTGATCTCCATAAAGCTGTACTTGAGTTCGAGACTCTCAAATAGCGAGTCCTCGACACCCCGATAGCTCTCCAGCATTTCGTCCACCTGCGAAAGCATCTCCGGGTCTCGCTCCTCGAAAAATGCAACCAATCTTGGTCGGAACGGATTTGTAGATGCCGGAGCCTTTTGCCGCATAGTGGGAGCAGCGTGCTGGGCCTCTTCTTCTACTTCTTCGTCCTCTTCCTCCTCCTCGTCGTGAGCTCGTCGTTGCCCGTTGAGCAGCGCAATATCCGCGTCACTCAGAGTGTACGGCACAGACTCAGCGGGTTTCTCCTCCTCGGAGGCACTTGCTTGTCTTGCAAGCTCCTCAGCGACTTGAAGAGGCAAGGATGTGGAAACTGTAGATGAAGGAGGTGCTTCAGGACTGGGTTCCGGAAGCCTCTCACTCTCTAGGCGACGCAAATGATCTTGGATCTCGCGAAGCTTGCGCTCATTTTCGTCAGCGTCGTTGATAAGCGTTCGGATCTGCGTCAGCAGAAGCTCATTCTGCTTCTTCAAACGCCGATTTACCATTCGCGCCTCACTTGCTTCTGCCATCGCCACCGACACTTGTCCTTCTGTCTGCGTCTTCATATTGCGAATCTCAGTGATGAGGACACGCTTCTGTCCGCGATGCTTGACAAGCTGCTGCTTGAGCTGCAGTGTCTCGCTCTCCCACTGCTTCATCTGATCTTCGTACGTGCGCTTACTCGCCGCCATTTCCTGTGCAACAATCACTGTCAGCCTCGAGACGTCACTGCGCAAGCTGTACAACCACATACGTGAGCAATCTTCTCGAGCCTGTTTGATGTTCCGGTCAGATGGTTCGACAGCGGGTACCCCAGCTCAGCCCGGCAGCGCAAGACGGCTGCCTCAGCTTGACCAAGCTCATGCTCCAAGCGCAAGCGCGTAGCGGCGTCGAGGTCCCCCGGTGGATTGGCGACGTCGGAATCATCCCCGATGAAGTCTGTCTGAGCTCACAAAGACACCATTGGTTCTCAGCCTTTCCTTGGTTCAAATAACAAAGTATTTGTCTCACCATTGCCCATCGGTGCTTCTCTTCCAGCAGTGCATCGCGCTCCGTCTGAATTTCGCGCCACGCTTCACGTTCACGTTGCATTCGCTGCATTGTTCAAAGAATAAACATGCGTCAACATCCTCAATTCAACCAGTCGGTTGATGCTTCGTACCTGCAATTCGCTCTTCAATGAAGACAGTTCGAGGTCCTTCGAGTTCAGCTCAATCAGTGTGTTCTCCTTTTCGACAGTGGCCATCTGGGTTCGTGAGCGAGCTTGATCTCTTTCCACTGTTTGTTTCACGGATGCAGGATTAGCAAGAAAATAGGAATATTCTTGTCGAAGAGATTTTCACGCCTCACCAGTCAGCTGGACGATCTTGTCCTCAAGAGATTCCTGTTCCAGTGCAGCACAATTGCTGGTTAGTGTCCGCAATATTGAGAGGGAAAATATGCAAGCACGAACGAACCATGCGCTCCATGAGCTTCATGTTGAGACCATTGAGCTCCTCCAACAGACTTCTCGCATCCGAGTCCGCGTCGCGCCCCCTTGGTGCGTCGGAGGTCTCACCAGGCTGTGAACCAAATAGTCGAGACGCGATATTCCCGGCAACGTTGATAGGTGCACTGAGAAGCCAGCCCTGCTGGATAAGTGTCTCGGGGATAAAGCTTCTGTACAGAGACAGCGGGGCTGGGGTGGGATCACTCGGCGAACTAACAACAATTGCCGTGCTAGTCGTTGCCGTGGACTGATCTTCCACCGGCTCTCGACGTTTTTTCGCTTGCATTGCTTCGTCCAAAGCGTCGGCTGCAGTGTTCGCGGAGTCCATAATGCTTTTATCAACTACTTGGACCTGATACAGAATGTTTTTCCTGATGTGCTCAAGACAAATTAGACTCGCGCGCGCAAGGATGCAACTCTTCAGCTTACCCTCTAATTCGCGAGTAGGAGTTGTCCCACACAAATATGGCCTTCCCAGCCTGAGTGCACTGGTACATGCCTTGACAACTTTGGTTAGTTCTACCGTACAATGACTTTACCAACTCCTTCATGATTGTACCTTCGACTGGGCGACCGACAGTGGTTGCCATATATCGCGTGCGCGAGTGCACAAGCTCTACGGGCTGCTCGTACGGCGAAGGCTTGAATTGGACGCTGAAGTCTACGTCAAAGTCCTCGATTTCAAACTTCCACACGATGAATTGTCCTTCCTTCGTAGCCTTGACTTCAACCTCGTGCTGCGACCCTGTTGCCAAGCACGTGAGTGTAACTTCAACCGTGGAAGGTGCGCGTGGACATACCTCGTGGAATGTAGATCTAATGAGCAGAATCATCCCCGCCGTTTACGATGTCAGCGCGAAATACATCATGTACTTGATTGTGACAAGACAGTTGCTCACCTTGTCGTAGGGAAACGGCTGCAGGATAAACTCGATTGCTGTCATGTGAGCCCGGCTACCTCGTCCGACGCTTGCTTCCTCGACAAATGCCAGCCAAAGCGGGTGTTTCTTGAGAAAGGCGCTTCGCTCTAGCGCACCAAAAGCAAGCCTGGATTACGAAGGGCATGCTGCGCGCATTGCAATCACGACTTACCGTCCAAGAACGCGGTCATGCTGCCGCACCACTGCGCGATCAATGCATCAGTCGCTTTGCTCTTGGGCGGGAACTCTGGGATCGCAGCGAACTCGACGCCAACGCCTTGACTGCTTGCCAAAGTCGCTTCAGGCTTGGTGGTCACCGCCGCCGCCGCATTCGTGCCGTGCAGCGCGTCGAACAGCGCCGCGAGCGGGCGTTCCACGCAGTAAGACGAGGCACCGCGCGTGACGACGAGCTCGACCGTGAAGCCCGAGAGCGCGGCAGCCGAGGACAGCGACGAGGCGATGGCGTGCGTGACGCCCGCGGCCGCATCGGAGGAATGCTCGACGCTTGTCACTACCACGCCGAGGAAGTCCTCGTGGCCGCTCGTGGCCGCGTCATCGTCCCCTTCGGCGGTCGCGGCTCGCGGCTCCGCGTCATCAGCGGCGTCGCAGCGCTCGCTGTCGGCGGCTGAGAGCGGCGCCGCCGGCTGCGGCTCGGCCGCGGCGTCGGTCTCCATGTCGATCGCTCGGTGGTGTATCTGTCAGCTTTCGGAAGTAAGGCGCTTTGAAAATCTGAGTGTATTGAAATCCCTTGCGATAGTGGCCACTAGTCCGTATCTCTCTTTGAGCATGTGATGTGATAGCGTCAACACAGCTCCTGATTCGCCTCTAAAACCAGGGATTACTGCGCCTAAAGTTCGGCGCGCCACCCACCAATACCCACCACTTTCGGCCAATCAACGCGCGGATTGCGTCACTATCTGCCAATCGGGCGGCGGCGGTCGGGGAAAGAGAAAGGAAGGCGCTGTCCGCCAGCCCAGCCGCCGCCGCGAGAAACGAAAAAGAAGGCCGAGACATGCGCCAGGACGCGCCCGCGGACGGCGGTGGCGCCGGCGCTGGCGGCGCTGGCGGCGAGCGCGCGAGCTCCGCAGCGGTAGGCGGCGGCCCCGACGTATCGGTGGGCTGCGCTGGCGGCGCGACTGGCGGGACTGGCGCGGCGGCGGGCGGCGCGCCGGCCACCACCGCCGTGGTGGTGGTGAATCGCACCCATCACCCCGGCGGCGCGGCGGGCGAGCCAGGGGAGGTGCAGGGCGAGCCGCGACACGAGGAGCGCCACCACTGGCGACGACTGGTGCACCGGGAGCTCAGGGACCAGCTCGTCAACGGCATGTACGTGGGAAGGAAGCCGCGCGGGGGAGGACGGACGACGAGGTGACGAACGTTACTCGACGCGCGCAGGTTCGGGGAGCTGCAGCGCATCATGGGCGAGGCCAACGTGCGCCACCTGCGCAAGTGCGCGTCCAGATACGAGTCGTTCGTGTGGAAGAAGAGCGCCAACCAGGTGCGCCGCAGGCGAGATGCCTGATCGACGCCCGCCCCTGCTGACTTGAACTTGCGCCTCCTCGCTACAGGATCAGTACAAGCAGAAGCTAGAGCGGAGGATCGAGTCTCTACGCCGCCAGCCAGCCCAGTCAGAGGTGCACCCAGCGCATATGAGCGACGGAGCCGCGCCGACGTCGGCCGTCGCCGAGTCGCCGAGCAGTGTCAGCGCAAGCAGCGACCCGGCGTGGGCATTGCTGGCCACCCCGCACCACCACCGGTCGCGGAAATCGAGCAACGGGAAGCGTGCCAGCAGGCGTCCAAGTAGCCGCAGGTCTGGCTCACTCCCGTCGTCCCCATACGCATCGTCGGTGTCGTCGCTATCTACTTCGTCGCCGCATGCGGCGCTGTCGCCGACCTCCCAGTCATCACGGGACGAATTGTACTTTGCGCGTCTGCGCGTCATGAAGACCAAGTATCGCGACGAGGTCGCGCTCGTGTTTCGAGAACTGTGCCGCGTGAACACGGTCATCCAGCACTCTGCGAGCCTGAGACGGCACGAGTCAAACAACCTCGGCGACTTCCTCGCGAACCTCAAGAAGATAATTTATTTGCTCGAGCAGCAGCCGGACGAGATGAACGGCATGATCCCGGCGCGGAAGCGGACGCTAGCCTACCTGGATGTGGTCGAGTCGCACATCCAACGGAAGGTGTTGCCAATCCTGCTCCGCCTGCGCCACACGTACTCGACAATTCTCCGCCCCATTGTGATCAACTATCTGCGGAACGGCACTCGCCACCACCACCACCGCCGCCTGTGAATCGGCAACGGATGCTTGGACTGGTCACGGTGGTCGTGTGGTTGCAAGTGGAAAGCCTGTCGTCTCTCGCATAATGGTATTAGCAGGTCGACTTCGATGCAACCGCGAAGGCGTCGGATAGCGTAGCTAGGTCTCTGCCTCGAGGCGGTCGGTCGGTCATTTCGTAAAACGCGTACCCTCCGTGTTGAGTCATACATAGTCCTGCCAAATGGCGCTTCAACTGGCGGGGAGAGAACGTTCGCAAGCCCGCCAGCCGTCAAGTCATCACCTACCAGGTGACACGTCGCCACTTCGGTCGGCTTCATCGCTGAATCACCAGGTTCATCATGCCACTGTCCTGATCCGGCCAAGATCCCGCCTAACACTAGGTCCTTTGGCCTATTCTTGCGATCAATGAGGCCCCCACAGTGACCGCGTGGCAATCCCCAATCATCCAAGCGGAACGAGAAGCTCCAGGCGACGATGGCGGCCACGCGCGAGGCGCTGCGGGACGTGGACCGGCGCATCGCGGCGCTGATGCAGGAGAAGGCGGCGCTGCAGGCGGCGCTGGAGCGCGAGACGCAGCAGTCGCGGCACCTGCAGGCTATGAGCGCCGAGGTGGTGGACAGCAACCCGTACAGCCGGCTCATGGCGCTCAAGCGCATGGGCATTGTGGACAACTACGAGCGCATCCGCGACTTCTCGGTGCTCGTCGTGGGACTCGGCGGCATCGGCTCGGTCGCGGCGGAGATGCTCACGCGCTGCGGCATCGGCAAGCTCATCATGTACGACTACGACACGGTCGAGATCGCCAACATGAACCGCCTCTTCTTCCGCCCCGAGCAGGCGGGCATGACCAAGACGGCCGCGGCCAAGCAGACGCTGCAGAGTGAGTACAAGTTGCGGCTTTCGTACTGCCCTCGTGGACCGCTGACGGTATTACTCCTGCTACGCAGGCATCAACCCGGACGTCATCTTCGAGGAGTACACGGTGGACATCACGACTACGGCCAACTTTGAGCAGCTGCTGGACCGAATCCAGCACGGCGGCGTGGACGGCTCTTCCAAAGTCGACCTCGTCCTCAGCTGCGTCGACAACTACGCTGCGCGCACGGCGCTCAACCAGGCGTGCAACGAGCTCAACCAGGTTTGGATGGAGTCAGGCGTCTCGGAGGACGCCGTGTCCGGCCACATCCAGCTTCTGCTTCCCGGCCGGACGGCGTGCTTCGAGTGTCTTCCGCCTCTTATCGTTGCCAGCGGCATTGACGAGAAGACTCTCAAGCGTGAGGGCGTGTGCGCGGCCTCGCTCCCCACGACAATGGGGCTTGTCGCCGCCATGCTCGTGCAGAACACGCTCAAGTACCTGCTTGGCTTTGGCCAGGTTGGTTATTACCTTGGCTATAGCGCCATGAAGGACTTCTTTCCGTCCGACGTGATGCGCCCGAACCCAGAGTGCTCGAACGCGCACTGCCGCAAGCAGCAGGCAAACCCAGAGCACGCCAACTGGCAACCGATGGTGTGGAACGCACTGGGCCATGATGGCGCCGAGAATGTGGTTGTTGAGCACACCGAGAACGAGTGGGGCATCGAGCTGGGAGGTGATGACGATGCTGCTGGTTTCGGTGCGGCTCCAGTCGAGCAGCCAGCGCTTGCGTCGGGTATTTCGTTCGCATACGAGCAAAAGCCTGCAGCTGTGGCCGTGACTGCTGACGAGACGTCTGCTAGCGTGAGTAGCGCCGATGTGAGTCTCGAAGAGCTCATGGGCCAGCTGAAGTCGCTGTAAGTGAATGAATGCAGCGAGGTGTGGGTATGAAAAACAGTTGAGGCTTTTACAAGTTAGATGTCACGCTGTACTCTTTTCCATTTGCCTACTCTCAACGGACCAAGTTCAAGATGTTTCCATGTAGACCGCAATGACGGTATTTGCAATCTGTAGGAGCTAAGCAGCAGTTGACGTGCTTCGCTGAGAGCGATCCTGCAGTGTTCGAGCCATTAGCGCATTTTGGATGACTGCGTACAGATGACCGAGGGATTTTTCGTATGCTCCGCAGAACAGTTCGGTGAGAATTCCGATTTCGTCAGGAGATGATGCATTGCTTGGGCTGTCAACGGTCAAATCAATCGTCCCTTCCTCTTCCCGACTGGGTGTAATGACGGATGGCGTGACGTAGTTGACCGTCTTGATGATGCAAGTATCCCCTGCATCAGTCAACGGAGTGATTTTCGTCCTGGTGGAATCGTTTGTTAGTAGACGTTCAAGCAACTTCTCATTGATACCCAGAACGTACCAGCCTTTTTCAATGATCTGGAAGGCATCCTTGGTACCCTTCTTCGCTCGGCAATCTCCATGAGAGATCCAATTGATGTACGCAACGTTATCCGCGATAGTGAGCTGGAAGGCGGCAGTCGCATGCAGCAATGCTGTCCTTGAGCCAACTGGGAAAACCAAATCTGTCGTTGCAAGGAGTTCTCCTTCACCAACTTCAACTCGCTGACGAACAAGATTATCAAGTCGAGTGTTAGACTAGACTAGCAAAATGACATCCGAGCAAAAACGAACGCCTACTCTCTTCAAGCCTGGCATTTTCTCCAAGAGCCGAGAATCGGACAGGAAGCCCCAGATTTCGTGGGTGACAGCTGCGAATGGGAACGGCATGCGCCGAACATTGATCCACTCAAGTCGGATTTGGTTGTTCGAGCGTTCGAGCGGATCTGGTCGCGTTTTGATGTCGAAACCATGAGTATCGCTTGTCATTTTGCCAACCCCAGACTCATTCATCACGCGTTCAGTCACTTGATGTGCATGTGCAACGCGCGAGCGCAGGCTGTTAACAAGATTGGCTGTGGTTGTAGCAGACTGACGCCTTGGTCGTGGTGCTCCGCGCTCACCCTCTTCACCTCCCTATGCACCAGTTCGTAGTCAACATTAGCAACACTCCCTCAAAGCCGACAGCCACAGGCACAATCCGTGATACTTACACCAAAGAATGGCCGCTTCCGAATTGCCTTCTCGAGCGTCTTGGAGAATTTGAGTTGCTCTTCGATCATAATTCGCAGCTGGGCATTCTCTGCGATGGCCTTCTGGCTAGCAACCTGCTGCTGTTGAGCTACGCGCTGCCACATTGATCCGTCGCGTGCACTGGAAATCACCGCTTCTCGTTCAAGATGCCGCAGTTTGAGCTCTAGCTCGCGCACTTTTCCCTTTAGATAGTCAAGTTCCTGGCGCTGGCGGTGCTGGTAGTGCGTCGACGTCGACCGAGGTGGCGCTATGGGTGGCAACACCGACATTTTGCCTCCGCGTTTGACCTTCCGACTCGGACTCGCACCGACCCGCCCGCCTCGTTTGGATCGCTCGTCTCCACTCGAGCTGGTTGCAGCACCACTGGTGGCCTCGCTGCTGCTGCTGACGGAGCTGGCAGCGTACAGCGACTCCTTGTCCTCGTCGTCCTCGTCGTCCGCGGTCTGCAGCTTCTCCCAGCCTGCGTCCTCGCTCTCGACGTCGTCTTGGGCTTCCTGTCTGTCCTCCAGGCGGCTCTTTCCCTCCAGAAACAGGTCGAAGAAGCGCAGCACCTCGGCCTCGGATGGCGCCTGGTCGTCCTCCGCCGCCGTCGGCATGTTGCCCAGTGTCTCGGGGTCTCGCCGCCGCCCCGCGCAGTCCAGAGCGTCGGCTGAACCGGAAAGATTTCCGCCGCCTCGTAAGCTGCTCGCGTAACTGAACAGGCAAGTCGCCCACCCAGCGTCCATCTCCAGGCGCAGAACTCGCTGGCGACAGCTTCCTCCGCGCCGCAGGTCCATCCTTGGCGCGACGTCGCCGCCGCCTCCATCGGCTTCAACCTGCCAACGCCCGATTAGTGCCACGGCACTAGGCGCTGCAACTCCAACACCAGCGAGCCACCGACGGCCATGGAGGTGCTGGAGCGGCGAGCGCCACCAAGGCGCAAGCAGCACGACTGGCTGGTGGCGCGTGGCTACAACGTGACGTCGCAGAACGGCGAGGACGGCGTGCTGGCCGAGATCTTCGCGCTGCTGGACGCGCGCGAGGGCAGCGGGCGCCGCTGGTGCGTCGAGTTTGGCGCGTGGGACGGCAAACACCTGAGCAACACGTGGCAGCTGCTGTTCAACGCGCGCGAGCGATGGTCGGGCGTGCTCATCGAGGCGGACGCCGAGCGCGTGCGCCAGATGCGCGCCATGTACGCGCAGCACGACAACGTCACGTGCGTCAACAGCTTCATAGCGCTCGACGGCGATGACACACTCGAGCGCATCCTGGCGCGCGAGTGCCCGGCGCTGCCGGAGGCCTTCGACCTGCTGTCGGTAGACGTCGACGGAGCAGACTACCACATTTGGGCAGAGCTCGAGGCCTACAAGCCCAAGGTCGTCGTCATCGAGTTCAACCCGACCATCCCCAACAACATCGTGTTCGTGCAGGCGCGAAGCACGCGCGTGTTCCACGGATCGTCGCTCGCGGCGCTCATCGACCTCGGCAAGAAGAAGGGATACGAGCTCGTCAGCACCACCACGTTCAACGCCTTCTTCGTGCAGCGCCAGTTCTACCCGCTGTTCAACATCATCGACAACGACATTGACAAGATGCACGACGTGACCATGCCCACCGAGTTCTTTCAGCTATACGACGGCACGCTCAAGATCGCGGGCTGCACCAAGCTGCTGTGGAAGCGCCGTGCGATCCCAGAGCATGCGATCCAGGTCGTGCCGGCATCGGAGCGGAGCTTCCCGTTCCAGCCTAAGGATCACGACGCCGTGGCCGAGGCGAGGAAGCACTGCGATGCATGCCGTGAGAGCGGCACGGTTGACTTCGCGTTCTTTGTTACGAGCGCCAAGCAGGCACGCGCCGACAAATTTCAGAGCGAGGTATGGCGCCACACATGGCTTTGCTGGAATGAATCGGTCATAATGGTTATCTTCCAATGAGATAGGACGTGCGGCGGATCTTGCGCATGGCGATCGAGGTTTGCCAGTCATCGCTAGATGCTAAAGAGAGTGCAGGTAGTGCTGTTTGGGGGCTATGTGAGGAATGGGCCAAGGAAGAGATTGCACAGAGTCACCAAGAGGAGGCGATCGAATGGTAAGCGCTGGCGTCTTGAACGAATGAACGACAGGCATATCTAACAGGAAGATCGAATGCAGGTACCGTGAGATGCTTCGGGCACGCCCGCGGTGCTCGCCAAGCGACCGAGCTCGCGTGATGGCAACTATTGGCGAGTACCGAGCTCGACTTAGGCAGTTCGACGAGGCTGAGATCGAGTTGCAGACCGCCTTGGCAATTGACCCGCAGCACAAGGGTGCGCTGAAGTCTTTGGTATGTTTTACCTTTCGATGTAGTATTTTCAGTACTGCAAGTACTCACAGTGCTTCATGCAATCGCAGGCGAAGGTGTACACGAAAACAGGGCAAACTGAGCTTAGAGACCAGGTGATTGACCAACTGCGCTCGTTGTGAATAAAAAACGGAAAATTCGAGTGCGCAACAAGAACCTAGAGTGAGCGACCGTCCACATGTTGGTTTAACTGTCCTATCCTTTAGTGAGGAGATGACGGAAAGCGAAGAGGAGGGACATGGCCACAGAATACGTCTCCGAATCAGATACAAGCCGCTCATCGATATGTTGAGCAACCTGAAGTACCAACGGCAAAGGGATTATCCGATCGTGATCTTGCACAGCGATCACCTGCATTGCTGCCAACGCTTGGCTTGATCGCAATGTGTCTCCAATGGCCACGGCTTCTTCAAGCTCGGGAATCCATTCGGAAAACTGTGATACAGCGTTTGTGATGCTGTCGTAAGTTTCACGGATTTGGTTTTCCTCTTGTATCAACCGTTGAGCTGTCATTTGCTCAAATGCCTGGACGTACAGATCCCTTGCAATCGTCGGAAGAAAAGAGCTGTTTTGAGGCTGAACAGACTGATCGACAGATCTAGACGACGTATCACCTGATACGGAATAAGTTGAACCTGAAGCTGACAAGGACGCTGATGAAGCGCGTAGTGATTGCACCGACTTGCGAGCTAGGTGACCGCGGCTAAGTGCCTGAATACATGTTGCAGCTTCTTCCTGCTCCAGACGAACGTCGTCTTCGAATCCGGCATCATCAAAATAATCTTCACCATAATCAGGCGGTTGAGATGGACGAGGTTTATTTTGTCGGCTTCTCCAGAATCGCTGAATTGTGCCAGCAGCAATTTCCTCAACCTCCTGCCGCTCGATGTTCTCGCATCTTCGCCACACCGATCGGAAGTAGCGCTGAAGCACTCGAGCAGCAATGCTTCTCGCACCAAAGCTAGCTTCGCTGCTGCACGTGTGTCGGTGTGTCCTGAATGATCCCTGAATACGCGAGGCCGCCGCATGCAGACCAATAAGCGTACTTTCGGTCAGTGATCGGCTTTGGTGGCCACGCACAAGCGCCTGAATTTTTGTGGCACTTATTTCTTCGAGGAAGGTCTGCTCTGCTCGTGTCTGCAAATAAATAATTCGATAGTTAGTTTAGTACTCGAGTACGAATACGGAGGGAAAGCTTCGGCAGCACTCACCGCGCGAGCGAGGGCCAAGTCAAAATGTCTTCGCTCAATGTATTGTCGGCTTAGCCGTCGAGCTTGGGAGCGACGAAGTCGCTGCCGAGCTAAATATCGACGAGATGCGCGCTGAATGCAGCAAGTTGCAATGTCTTTCGATCTTTTGTCACCACTTTGATCTCTTTTTTGCCTCGATTCATGGGGATGGCGGGTTGGCCAATCGATTTGCTGCAAGCGATTGCGATATGCTTGCTGAATGATATTGGCTGCAATGTCATGCACTTCTTCGCGTTGCAGTAGTAGCAACGCCAGATCTTCAGCTTCATGGCGATCGCGGTCAAGTAAATAGTCGTGGTGGCGCCGCACCTGCCGCTGGATTTTGTGTGCAGCCTCCTTCTCCTCTTCTAGCTGCTTAGAAAACTCATTAGTACCTGCACATCACATGGTCCTAGCATCTATCATAGTAATTCAACGCACTTTTTTGGTTTTCTGGATTCTCTGGCGGCAAAATGCACCACGAAAAACTCGCTGCAGCACTAGCGCAGCTGCATTCCGAATTAGCTCTCTTTCCGAGATTCCGCCATCTTCAACGATCTTGAGAATTGGAGGAGTAGGAGCGTGCTGAGCGAGTTTGTTATTCACAGGGACTGCGTGGTTATCGAGATGCTGTGAAGGATTTTCAAGTTCGTTATCATCTCGTTGGTCGAGTAGACTAAGCAACGAGTCACTCCGCATGCGCTCAAGTTTTGCACGCATCTTGGACAATGATGCGGTCCGAGGAGTCTCAACTAGTTCATCCTCTTTGGCTGGACTCTTTGCCACTGAAGTTTGCTGCTGCTGTTTGACTTTATCCACGCTGGCGGGTCGATGAGGACTGCCGATGTCATCTCGTATGTTTTCAGCAATTTGCTTCATCCGGCGCAGGTATGCCATATGGCTGATTCGTTGTTTTGGCATGTCAGAGTCATCATCTTCACCCCCATAGCCGCTCGACACATCGCCAGCGTCGCCAATGTCACCGTTACGACACTCTGATTCACCACCGGACTCTAATGAAGTCGACGATCGACTGTAATCTAGCGCTTCTCGATGCCTTCTGCCGTTGTTGAGTCGTGTGGATGGTGAGCAATTTGGTGAATCATCAGGCTGATGCTGAACTACCTTATTAGTTGTCCCTTGAGGCAGTCTTTCCTCGTCATCGCTCGGATCTTCGTCCTCGTAGACTTCACAGTCGTCATTTTCGTCTTCAACTCCATTGGTTTGTAGGATATATCGAGGTTTTGAGGAGGCTCCAGAAGCGCTGTGTGGCCTCCTAATCTGTCTGAAATTTCGTGATGGTGACAATGTAGACGTCCTTGCCTTTGCTCGACTCGGAGGTTCAGCATGATGTTGGGTACTGTTAGCTGTGTTGTCCAAGTCGTACTGTTCTTCTAGCTTCCGCCAGTGACGATCGATAGTCGGCTCGGGTTTGCTATGTACTTGATTGAAATGGCTTGTTGAGCTAGAACCGTAGAGTCGTCCAGACATGGGGCGTCGAGTCCGTGCTGACGACGACGACGCGGATAACGGACGCTGTCTGCGTGCTGTTCCTGCACCACCGGGGCCGGTTGCAGACCCTGAGCTAGAATTTGACGGGTTTGTTGCCCCAGTGGATGGAGGAGCCGGACGGTAGCATCGAGAAGCGACGGTCGCCTCGTAGGATAAGTTTGTCTCTCGTGGCTTTGATGAAGCTGGCCGTAGTGGACGCCCGCCTTGCATTGGTCTTCCTGCTGATTTCGGACGTGATGCACTGTGCTTACGCTTGGCATCATCCAGTGCACGCTGGAAAGACGCACAAAGAGCAGCATTACGCTCTCGGTACCTGTTGGCGAGCTCTAGCGCTTTCCGGAACCACTGCAGACTAGCATCACCTCGTCCATTAAATTCAAGCTCAACTGCAAGGTTGTGATACGCAACAGCAAGAGATATCAGCTTCTCTTCGCGTGTTGCCTCATCTAGGCGAGCTCCCCCGCCTTCTTCAAGACGAACAAGCTCGTCCTGAGCGTGGAAGATAGCAGCCTGCGCGTGCTCTAGAGCAAGCTCGTGACGACCAAGCTGAGATTGAATTGCGCACAAGTTCAGATGCGTCACGGATAAGTTCACGACGACTGTGATGGACGACTTCGTGCCTGGTGCTCGAGCAGCCTCATCGCTAATTGCTCCACCGATTCGCGCTGCTTCTTGCAGATATCGCAGGGCTGCTCGAGGTTTGCCGAGTTTCCGGTAGCAGCAGCCAAGGTTGTTTAAAGTCAGGACTTGCAGCGGTGCTGAGATGGCCACGCTGAAGTTACCAGGTGCGGTGATGGCTTCAGCCTTGCGCAATAGTGCTAGACACTGATCAAATGCGGATGCTGTTGTCAGAAATTGCATCGCGAGCGCATTCAGCCCGAGCACGACCTCCTCTAGTGCTGCCCGTACTTGAGGGTTGTCAGCACCTAGCATTCGACGTTGCAGCCATAGCCCTTGCTCCAGACATCCAAGCGCCTCGAGGTCCATTCGTTTCTCTCGTAGACAAGTTACAGTCGAGCGCAGCATGTCGAGCAATGCACGGTCACTTGACGTACTAGACCCGCTGGAGTTGTTGCTGCTGGCTCGCTTTGGCGAGCGTGATGGAGATGGCTTGGACCGTGGAGGAGAGCGCCGCGCTGTGTGGGATGTGTACGCCGGCATCTCGAAATTTGCCCCGGGATTTGGTCCCGATGGCGCGGATTGACTAGGTGGCCGTGCGTAGAATGCCATGACGTCTCTAGCAGTTCGACTGGCGAGCTGAACTGGATTGGCGTGCAACTATGGACGAGCGTGCATTTGCGACTGGGCTACCTCGCTTGATGCCCAGACGGCGGACGACAGGGTCGGGACGCCCGTTTCTCTATCGGCTGCTAGTGAACATTGCCAAGCTGAGACGCGAGCCAATTTAGGCTGCTTTCCGATATTTTGAGCATGAAGCCGACAGACACTCCATGCCACGCATCAATAGCCAACAGATTCAAGACAACAGAGCACCGTGGCTTGTCGTGTTCAACGTTACGAGTCGCCGTGAGGCGCCTTGTGTTTGTGCTCGAGCGCGGTGAGCCGCCGTTGCAGCGATGCAATCTGTTCTGCCTGCACGGCGACTACTTTGAGCAAGTCTTGCTTCTCGCCCTGCAAGCGCTCAGCCATCTGCTTGTACATGTCTGCGAGCTTGGCCGACTCGTCTCTCGTGGTCACTTGGTTGCGACCGAAGCGATTCTCGTAATCCAGATCCACGCTCATTGCCTTGACCTTGGCGCTGTTACTGCTGCCGCGTTGCCGGTCGTGGAGTGCAAGTTGCCGGGCGTCCAAGCGGCCCACGATCCCAGGCATAGAAGTGTTGGATCCTACGCGTCGGAGAGCTGGTTTGTGGGCTGGTGACCGTGCAATCCCCAGAGGTCGAGGTGACGGAGGCGCACCGTTCTTCTTGATGGGCGCTGGCGGCGAGGCTGGTGGTACTCCGGTTGATAAATTAGATGTGTGGAATGGGCTGCTGGCTCCTGGCGGTGGAGGTGGAGCTGCAAACAGATCACTGGCCGATTGTGGAGCACTCAAAGTAGTCGTCGGTGGCTGATCCGCTACCGCTACGTTGCTCGCTGGCGTCTGGTCAGCCGTTTGATGCTGGAATGGATCGGCCGTGTGCTGCTGTGTCGGAGTTTGTTGGAACGGGTCTGACGCGTGCTGCGGGTGTGTGGGTGTCTGCTGGAACGGGTCTGTCGTGCTTTGGTGCAGTGTTGGCGCTTGCTGGAACGGATCACCAGCGTTTGTCTGCGTTTGCTGAAACGGGCTGCCCGAGTCCGACTGAGCAGCCTGGTCGCTGACGCTGCTGCTGGCGAAGAGGTCGCTGACTGACCGCACATCGTCCTCTACTGCTGGCGCAGCCTGCTGCGGCTGATAAACTTGCTGGACTTGGATGGGCTCGGGAGGCGCCTGCTGCTGGAAGAACGAGTCTGCGGCCGCGTATCCGTTGGCGACCGGCTGTCGGTCGCTGGCGGAAGACGCCGCGCTGCTCGAGGACTTTGGCGGCGCGCGCACTCCACCCGCCTGCTGGAAGAAGGCCGCGGCCGCCCTCCCATCCGCGCTCCTGGGCGGCGCCGCCACGCGTCCGGGCAGCGGACGCGCGTCGTCGTTCAGGTCGACCGTCTCGTAGGTGGAGCGCGCCGAGAGCGGGATCTCGTCGTAGGCGCTGAGCGCGTTGCCCGAGCCGCGGCGTTGGCTGCCCGAAGACGACGGCGGCGGCGGCGGGTGCTGCTGGTTGCGCGCAAACTCCTGCGCCTGGTACTGGTACGGGTTGTGCTGGTAGTAGAAGAACGCGGGGCTCTCTGGCGGCGGCGCGGCCGGCGGCGGCCCCGCGCTCGCGAGCGGCCGGAAGTCGCGGCCCGAGCCTGGCGCGAAGGCTCCGTAGCCGCCGCCAGCGAGCGCCGAGGCCCCGCCGGTCGCTGAGCGCGGAGGCAGCGGGTACAGCCGCGCGCCGGACGAGCGCGGAGGCCCCGCGGCGCGCGGCGGAGGCGCCAGCAGCGACGCCAGCTGCGGGTTGTCGCGCGCGTCATGGGCCTGCGCAGGGGCGTCGGCGGCCTGCGGGTCCGCGACGAACCGCTGGAGCAGGCGGTTCATGTCGGCGGGGGGAGCGGAGAACACGCGGGGCACTTGGCGTTTGTATGCCAGGCGCCCATGTCCATGGGGCTGCCAGGAAGTTCCTGGACAAGGGCCAGTGATGGGGTGGACACAGTACTAGGGACGGAGCAGGTTGAAGCGGATGACACGACGACGCACAAACATGTTGTTGTTTTTTTTCGCTCTCCCTCCCTTCCAACCGATTCTCTCTTCCCGTTAGCAGCAGGCACGCGACGGCCTGGTGCCGAGAAGGCTGGCGTCTAAATACTACGTGGCGGCGCCTCACACGGCGGCTGGGTACGCCATCACGAAGGAGCAAAAGTCCACGAACAGGTACCGCGTGATGAAATAGAAGATGGTCGCGAGGAAGATCGAGATGGGCAGCGCCGGTAGCGCCTTGTGCAGCACCGAAAGCAGGAACAGCGTACCACCCAGACCCTGAAGGAAAGAGAAAACGAAACGTTCAGCCTGAGACCTTTCGCAAACATGAAGAGTGAGCACGCACCATGACAATGCAGAGGAACGCAACAGCAAACGTCGAAAAGTCGAAAATGGCGGCGCGGCCGACGAGCACACTGTAGAAGATGAAGTCGCCAAGACCCAGCTTGATAGTCTTGTCTGTTGGATACGTCGCAACCATCAATTAATCCACTGGACCCACCACAAGCGAGTCCATTCGTGAGCAAATCCAAAAGTCGTACCTTCTTCCTCCTCCTCCTCGCGTGCACGTCTCCGACGGTCCTGGCGCACTTGCACCGGGCAAGGCATGTCCATCGAGCACGAGCACACCATGTACTTGTGGAAGATCAACAGCCACAGGCGGTCCTGGGTCGGGAAGAACTTCTCAGCAACCTGCGGGGCCTTCCACGTATCCTCTGGGCTGAACGTCTCGTAAAAGACCGAGAGAAGGCTGATGAGCTCCTCCATCGTCTCACAGTCGTAGGTCGTAAAGTTCGATTCTGCCACGTTGCGCGGGCGCTCCGAAAGCACCGGGACGGATACCGTGTCAATGTGAGCGGGGACCGCCACCGCCATCGGCGGGCCGTCCATGGGAGCCGCCGCCACCACTGGTGCAATCGGAGGCGGCGGCGGTGGGTTGTTGACACGGTGTCCCGATGACGACGAGTGCGACGACTGGGAAGTGTGTGATGACGAAGTCCGCTGGGCGGCGGAGCGAGACGAGGTCTCCTGGCGGGAAGCACTCTTGGTGCGACGAGCCTGTTCACGCTGCTGGCGCTGCTCCGCGTGCGTTACACCATCACGCACTTCCGCTTCGTAGAGCAGACCGGGGAGCGGTGCCTGCTTGTCTTGAATGAGACCGATGAGGTACTTGAGCGGACCGCACGGCGTCAGCACGGCGCACAAGTCGTAGACGGCGAACATGACACAAAAGATGATGGTCGTCCACTGTCAGTATCAACACAGTGTCAGCAAGTCGAGCTTTGGATAGGGAACGATACTGGTGTGCAAAGGTACCTCGGGCCACATGGAAAATTCCCATGCGAGGATGACGCTGACCATGACGAGGTATCCGTTCTGGGCAAACTTGGGCGTTCCCTTTTGGTAGAAGATGGACACGACGCCGACGACGCCGAAGTTGATCATGACGAAAAGGAACGAGATCCAGTCAACGGCCCAGCCAAAGTGGTCGTTGATGATCTCGTCGACCAGCTGTCCGCCGACGAAGCTCAAAATGGCCGTGGACGCGAACATGATGTAGCCGGAGAGGAACTGGTCAACACCGCGTGCGTGAGTGAAAAGGGCGTCGTGCACTGCATCGCTATCGCTACCAATCGCACCTTCATGCAGTTGTACTTGTACAGCAGCGCCATGCCGAAGGTGAGCAGCGCGATGGCGCCAATCACGACAAGCGCGTTGACGAGCGACTCCCCGACGGTCGAAGACGTGCTGGTCGCGCTGGACGAGTCTCCGTAGACGAGGTACGTCCTGCGCACGCCACATCCCCCCATAAGTTTCCCCTCCCGTTTCAATCACCCCCTCATGGCGACCACAACACGCACTGCATGGAGGCCGTGATGCTATCGCTGCGGTAGTTGACGACCACGAGGCTGGCCAGGATCATGGTCACGCAGATCGGGAAGACCAGCGCCCAAAAGGAGTTGATGCCGTGCATGAGGTCGCTGGCGTTCTCGGCGTCCGTCGCCGCCCCGGCCCCCTCGGCCGCCGCCTCGCTCTCCCGCCGCGAGTGCGCGCTGCTCGCCGCCGCCGCCGGCAGCTCCGAGCTGTTGGGCGTGCGCATCTTGTCGTAGCCCGCGGCCAGCAGCTCCGCCGACTCGAGCGGCAGCGCGCCGCCCTCGCCCGCGCCAGCGCCGCCCGCCTCCTTGCCCATGTCGTCGCTCGCCGGTCGGAAAATACTGCCTTTTTTTCCCTTGGAGAGACAGGGAAAACCGAAGTATAAAAATAGAGAGACAGCTGGATGTTTCGGGCACCGATTGTGTCGAGGTGCAACCCCGTTTGGGTGAATGTCTGATTTTTTTGGCAGCGTGGCACTGCCCGCCACGAATAGCAGCGAAACGAGTGGGCTTCCTGCAGCCTTCCTGCCTACTTGCTTGCCTGTCTGCCAGTGGTGGCATTCAATGCACTGGGGAGGTAACTGCGTTTTGGAGCCCCGAGTTGGCGTCAGCAAAGACCTGCTTGGGAGGTGATGGCGTCGGAATATCCAGCTGTCAACTCGAAGTACTGCTGGCGTTCTCTTAATTAATACAGCTGAACTTCGGTCTCGATGACCGGTTCAATACCAGAGCTGCTCGACGGACGCGAAAGATGCAACGTCGCGATCATTGCGTTGTCATCTCATGCGGTCGTGTTGCGGTGCTGCTGCTGCAATAGGATCCGTTCATGCCTCACTACCGATCTCTTCAGATGGAGATGATCAGCCGACTCTCAAAGTCCGTCGAGTGCATGACCTGTGCCAGCGACCGAGAGGAACGGTTGGCGGGTCGATCGACACTCGACAGATCACTCGACGCACCTTGGCAAAGTCGTCATACACGAGGAAATCCTTGTTCGGGGCGGACGAGGCCTCATCTAGCACGCGCGTCACCACGAGCTCGATCGTCTACGTAGTGATGGAGCACAGATTTGTCAGACGACCACGAGTGAGTCGTGGTGTCGGTGAGCAATGCACCTCTTGGCGAGCGGCCTCGATCTCGGCCGGATCGCTGCGTCCGTCGTCTATCGGAGACTGGTAGACGAGCTGTAGGTAGCTGCGGAGATCACTCGCCGAGATTTTCCCGTCGCCGTCAAAGTCGTGCAACCGGAAGGCCTCTTGCGAGGGATAACAAACGTCAACAATGGAGGGGACATGTCGTCGAGGTCGAGGTTCTGCACACCTCGGATCTTGGCCTCGGCCGAGCTGTGGTAGCTGAAGACGTGTGCAAATCGAGCAAACTCCTGCTTCGTCGTATGAAGTAATTAGAGCAGCTCGAATAGGCATGCCCTAATGACTTGTGTCTAACATTGAAAGTAATAGAGCCATCCGAAGAGGAATCGAGGCCGCGAAAGAGCTGGTCTCGCAGGGGACTGAGAGAAACACCTGACATCCAGTGAGGTTATTGGCTTTGAGTCAACTCGGGTCGGAAGTTAGTGGCTTGCCTGGAATCGCGTAGAACTCGTCCTTGCTCATGCTGTCACCGTTTGCGAGCTCGTGAAACTTCCGACGAAGTCGGTAGATCTCCGTGAGCGGGACTTGCAATGCTTCGTTTTAGTGATTGGACACAACCCTCTCAATCACGCAAATGCTTGCACGCACGAGCTGTCACCATGCGGACCTCCTCGATCGCCTCGTCATCGAGATCGCAGTCGGCAGGCTTTTCTGCGCTCGTTGTCTGTCCCATCAAGATTTTTTTCGACCGGGTTTCTCGAAATAACTCACTTTGGAGGAGTCTGTTCATGTGTGTGTGACGCGTCGAGGTGTGCTTACAGTGGATTCAGAGTGGCCGTATGATATGCCGCCGCTTCAATATGACGGTTCAGGGGTACTTGATCGAACCACCCGTCGATATGATGCCCTTCATGATGTGGATCCAGCAAGGACTCACGAGACACTCAGAAACATGTTGGCGAGGCATACCAGTGTGGAACCAAGACCAGAATGACTCCATCATCGCGTGTTCACGATGAAGTTGCTGTCATGTAGACGAGATTTTTGAGCAAGTATGGCCTGCCATGCACGATTTTGATCCAGCCTTCCTATTCGAGACTAGAAGGAGATGTTATCAGCTGGGATCCCGGCAAAGTCTATGAGCAATTACTTTTTTTTTTGCCATCCCGCAACCTTGGCTATGGTGTCGTTTTCGTGTATACTTAGAGAGCCTGGCCATCTCAAGCAAAAGCCATGAGGTTCTCATCAACAGCTCTGGTTGCATGTGGAAAGATCCAGAGCCGATTCCTTCATGTCATAAGCTCTCGCATTATCAATGTCAAAGTGAAGTGTTGTAAACGCATTGCAAGATCTGAAGCGAGGAAAAGCTACAGTAGTAGAAATTAGACATCGTGCTTTCACCATCGCCACGAAGATTCTCTCGTTGCTAAATAACACCGCAGTGCTTCCTCTCGGTCAGGACGAACTAAGAAATGCGGGAGTTATGATCAGACGATATCATGAAGAAAACTATTTGTAGATAAGGAACCGAGATTATCTTCACAGATGAAAGAAACAGACAACATCACTTACAATTTTTTTGAAAATTTGATGCTGCACAATGCTGGCTGCAACATCATAACCGGAAATCAAACTGTATTGTAGGGTTTAAGACCATCAATGAAGGTAGGGACAAGAATCGTGAGCAATTAGCGCACACAAATCGCGGAGCAAGATTGTGGGTCACCAATGGAAGAGCGACTCACGTCTACAATGTTGTGCGGCAGGCGGCAAGACAGGTGAGGTATTGCGCAGGAAAACGCCAGCCATGCTGTCATTTCTCAGAAACCAATTTGGTTGAAAGGTCCGTGTGAGGAACTCATGCAATTTTCAAACTGCCAAGCGCAGCTCCTCCCCTTTTTTTTAATTTAATTTCACGCAGTTTGGAGCACCCGAAGCGCCGATGCAGCAGCCGCAGGTGCCAGCGCTCCCCAGCCCGAGCCGCGTTCTACGCGTTGGTACTCTCAGTGAAGAAGGAGATCAACCCGAAAATGAATATTGAAGAAGCCGCCATTCACCGTCTTCGGAAGGATTTGCGTGAGCATCCAGCTCTTCAAACTAATCTTCGCGAATACCTGCTGACAGGCATGAACACCATTTCGTCCTCTGGCGCGACCGAGGTGACGAAAGTAACAGTTGAGGCCATGTTGAGCGCAAGACTGCTATCGAGCAAGGCATGGAACGCCTCCAGCGCTGAAGTTGTTTCGTAAGAGCCGACTTGGGACGTTGATGCTTTCCTTGAGGAAGCCAAGGACGAGGACAACACATCGATCTTCAGGTAAAATGTGGGATACGTTCAAGAACTACTCGTACTCGGATGATCAACGACTTCCGCAAACTCAAACGCATTGATCTCGGCCTGCGCTGCACAGATAGATCCGTTCACTCGTGTGCGGATCGATAAACTGTCTGTCTGTCTGCCGATGATATTGTTGATGGCGGTGCCGGTCGCTTCAACCTGAGGTGATTGGCATGCATAACCCCAAAATAGACTAATTTGGGCTTCTCGAGAGTCTTGTTTTGGGATGTCCAGCTTGGAGTCAGCGCAGCTTCAACCCCCAGGTGCGGCATGCCGAACTCTTTTCTCGCGCCGCCGCCATGGGGTACCTTGCTCGCAGCTGTAGTACCAGCAGCAGCAACACCAAACCTATGTGTATGGCACGACCATCCACTGTGTAGGACTTGCCCCAGCCGCGAATACTCGCAGCGGCTGCTCGGTGCTCGTGAAGGGTGTTGTGCACTCAGTCACGTGTCCCAAGTCGGCCACGTACACTCACTTCGACTTGCAAGCAACTCCTACCGTCACTTCCATAAATCCTTGCATCACGGAAACAGTGGGACGACCAGAGGGGAATCTGTTTGTACCGTACATTGACGGAGCATAGTCACTTCAAGTTGTTTCGCTTCTCCCCCTGAAAGGTGTTGTTGGCCGTACAATCGGTGACGCTAGACCATGTCGTATTTCGACGACGGTCGACGACACTCGTTTGAAGTTGCTTCTTGCGGCCTTTCCCCCCATGCGCTGCAATCTGAATGCAAATGATATCGCTACTGCACAGGTGCGCGCAAGGTGTCCGCGTTCAGCGTTCGTCGGTGCTCGCTACTAGTGCCTCTCGTGGCGGTTTGCTCTATGAGCTGATACAGCGGTGGCGATGATTACGCTACGCGGCGATGCATTCACCTGTACGAGTGGATATGTTCCCTATTCTGCATTGCATTGTCAAAGCGGAAACAACGACACTGAACTCTGTTCTCCCATGTCCTCCAAAACACATATGTACCCACCTCGCACAAAACGACAGATACAGCTCGGTAGCACCCCCTTCGGAAAGGGGGAGCCGCTCTACCGTGCCTGACAAAAGTCTGCCCGGCGCGGTCGGCCTCGGAGCTGCGTAGTGACGCCGGCAGACAGGAGAAGACCGGCGCGGCGGCACGACATCGCAAAACCCTCGGCCGCGCGCTCCGCCTGCCTGCCTGCCTCGCCTGCCCCGCGCTCGGCTCGAGCGCCCGCAGCTGCCCGCGCCCGCGTCGCCCGCGCCCGCGTCGGGCCGGCAGCTCCGCCCACCGCGAGGCGCCGCGGTCCCCTCGCGCCGCCCGCCCGCCCGGCGCGCCTTCCTATCTATTCGCATCGGCGGCGGCTTCGTGTTTCTTTCTATTTAGCCATGGCCGAGGCGGCCAAGTTGGGGTGCGTCTCCCGCCCTGCTCCTGCCGTCGCTGGAGCTGCCGCTAACGCGCGTCGCGCGCTCGACAGCAAAATCTTCATCGGCGGGCTCTCCTACGAGACCACGGACGGTGCGTGCGCCACTGGGTCAGAGACTACGCGCTGGCGCCGATGCACTGACCGCCCCATGCCGACCCCCGCAGACAAGCTGCGCGCCTACTTTGGCGCGTACGGCGCCGTCACAGACGCCGTGGTCATGAAGGACCCCATCTCGCGCCGCTCGCGGGGGTTCGGGTTCATCACGTACGCCGACCCGGCGTGCGTCGACCGCGCGCTCGCGCAGCCCACGCACATCCTCGACAGCCGCCGGGTGCGTCCGTCCGCTCGGCTGCCTGCTGCCAGCTCGCTCCCCATGCTCGCCGTCGACTGACACGCCGTGTTCGTCTGATCGTCCAGGTCGAGGCGAAGCGCGCCGTGCCGCGCGCCGAGAGTCTCCGCGACATCGGGAACGGGTCCTCGTCGACGTCCAGCTCGCCCCTGCCAGGTCGCGGGAGCGCCTCGCTCGGTATCAGCAGCATGAGCGGCGTCAGCGGCGCTGCCACCAAGAAAATTTTCGTCGGTGGACTCCACTACGAGACGAAAGATGGTGAGGAGAAAAAAAAACATGTCGTCGCTTCTATCCCAGCCTCTGACGTTCTAACGCTTGCGCGCTTGCAGCCGACTTCCGCAAGTACTTTGCCCAGTTCGGCAAGGTCATGTCTGCCGAGGTCATGTTCAACCGCGAGACCAACAAGTCCCGCGGCTTTGGGTTCGTGGTGTTCGAGTCTGAGGCCAGCGTCGAGGTCGTGCTGCAGGAAAAGAACCACGTGATCGACGGCAAGTCAGTCGAGGTCAAGCGTGCTGTTCCCCGCACGGACGTTCCCCCTCCGCGATCAGTCTCGTCGCGCGCTGGCTCGTTCGGCGGTCCAGGCCCCGGATCAGTCGGCAGCCTGGACGAGCTGAACTCGACGGCGACGACGCCGCCCGTGTCCCTCTCGGGCAGTGTGCCGTCGACCAGCAGCCTCGCAAATCACCCACTCGAGTCACTGGCAAACGCTAGCTCCTCAAGTCGTTCGGCAGCGGCCAACCTCATGGCCAGCGGAACACTTGTTGGCTACGCCGCAGCTGTCCGGTACGGGTCACGCAGCATGCCCAAGGGCGTGCTGTCGTCATCTCCGTTGACGATCCCGTCTTCGGTCGGGTCACCAACGCCGCCGTCTCGGAACGGGACGGAGTCGAATGGCCTTGGCTTGGATTCGTCCACCATGGATGGCGTGGCAGATGCGCTGTCAAGTCTGGTGCTGGGCGAGCCGACAAAGTCGCGGTCGCGAAATGGCGCGTCTCCCCTCCACTCTGCGAGCTCGTCGTCGCTCGGATCGTTGTCCGACAAGCTTGCAGTGAGCGGCTCGGCGTCGAACGGGGGACTGTCTCCTTTGGATGTGGCGCTGAGTCCGCTCTCGGACCCAGTGATGGAGCAGTGGAAGCTGTCTCCAGCGTCGACGGCTCGTGGCTCAGCGGACCTGACATCGCTCTCGGCCTCGGAGGCAAACTATCTCTCCCACGGACTGCTTGATGATGATGTAACATCGTCGACTGGAGGCTCTACCCTGTCGTGGCAAGCTCCAGCGTGGCAGCAGCCATGGCACTCTCCGCCGCTACACCGCTCGGCTTCTGCTTCAGACAGCCAGCAGCCTCCGTTACCACCTGCACCGCAGTCGCTGTACTCGATGTTTAGCAGCAGCGGTTCCGGTCGAGGCCCGTCGTGGCACAACGGGTACAACGACCACCTGCACGCGCCGACTGCGCACGTCAATGGTAGCGGCGCGTCTTCTTCGGTTTCGGATGGGTTTGGCGGCGGAGTCATGAGCATGGGCATGGGTCTTCCTGTTGACGGCGGATACGGCGGAGCATTCGGTCGCACGGAAAGCAGTGGGCACGACGCCAATGACTACAGCTCGCTCGGGGGTCTGCTTGGGGGTGACTACTTGTCGTCGTCATCCCAACAGCAGATGCGTGGAGGCGCTTTTAGTCTCGGAGGTGGCCTGCCGGAAGAGGACGACCACCATCACCAGACGCTATATGACAAGAACGACCACGATCTCGCGTACGACCTGCCGGCGTCTGCGGCCGAGTATCACCGGCAGTTCAGGTAGGTCGACGCAGAAGCAGATCATGGATATATACGACGACGCGGGCGAGAAGGCTAGACGACAGCCAGCGCGGCGCGGCGCACAGGAAGTGAAGAATGGCTGTAGACGACGGCAGCGCGCAGACTAGGTCGCGCACAGTACAGGGCCGAGTAGTAGTTGGTAGGACCATTAGCACCCCTCATTTGTTTCCTCTCTTTTAGTATTTCCTTTCGCTCTCACATTCCCCATGTTGCTCGCTTGCGTGTTCGCTCGTTCATGTTGCTCGCGTGGTGTCCTGGTGGCCAAGTTGAAGCTGGCTCGCTCAGTAATTCTCGCATTCTTCCAGCATCTGTAAAATCCAAAGTCACGCCCAGCCGGAAAGATGGCGGCCATGGCGAGCGCGTGGCCCGCCGACGCCGAGGCGGACCGCGCCGAGAACCACTGGCGGCGCACCTTTTGCCAGGTGCCCATGGGCGCAATCGGCGCGCAGGCGGAGCGCGGCAAGCGCAGTCTGCGGCGCGTGCTGCGTTTCTTCCAGGCGCGCGCGGCGGCCGAGCGGCTGGTGGCGGCCGAGCTGCGCGCGCTGCTGGACGCCGAGGACACCGAGGACGCGGCCACGCCGGCGCTTGAGCAGCTGGAGGAGCCCGGATCGAGCGTGCGCCGCGCGCTGCTGGAGCTGCGCGCGTTCGTGGAGGCTGCACACCAGCAGCAGCTGCTGCTCGCCACGGTGCTCGAGGAGCAGGTCGCCGAGCCGCTCGCGTCGTTGCAGGACGCGTCCGACATGTACATCCGCACGCTGCGCGGCGAGATCGCTAATGTGGACGATGAGTACGCGGCTGCGGACAATGCCCACAAGGAGGTGCGAGGCAAAGGCGGCGTTTGGCGAGACGCCGAGCCTTGCTGACGACAGGGGTTCCACAGGCTGCAGCGCGAGCTAGACGCGCGGACGAGGACCTTCGAGAAGCGCGTGAGCGCCAGCGCATCGCTCTCCATGTGAGTGTTATGATGGCACGCAATGGATCCCTCGGTCGCTTTGCGCTAAGCAGATATGGCAGGGCATTGGCGTCCCCACGTTCGAGCTGCAGCGGCTGGCGGCGCGAGTGGCCAAGTGTGAAGAGGAGCGCGCGCAGGCCGAGATGGCACGCGCTCGGGCCAAGACGCTGCTGTACAACCGCATCATCGCGCGCGATGAGATGGCCATGGCCGTGAGCGTCGCGTACCAGAAGGCGGAGGAGGAGCGGCTGGACCAGCTTGGCGCATGCCTCAAGCGATTCGCGCACGTTGAGCGCGAGCGTATTCGGGCTGCTGATCGCTCGCTCGAGTCCCTTGAAACGCGAGTCCAAAACGTCAACCGAGCCGAAGACATGCAGCTTTTCATCGATGTACGCGAAACTCTTTGCTATCGTGTTCCGATGGTCTTTGCGCAGCACATAACATTTCTTCACTTTCTGGATTCAGAACCATCGCGACCCAGACAACATGCACTTCCAGGGCAAAGCGCTTGCGTTGCTTGACTGGCAGTGGAGTAAAACGCATGCTCCAATTCGGGTGCCGAGCGGTGAACCGCGACTCAAACCTTCCCACTCGGACGGGCTTTTTGAGCCACGAGCAAGCTGGGAAGACCAGATTGACGATGAGAGTGGGGACGCCCAGTCGGTTATCGTCGGTCACCCGAGTGGTGTCTCTGGCTACAGTTCAGGCATAGCTTCAGGGACCCAGGGTGGGTCGCTTGGAAGGCTCACGCAGACGCCGTTGGGTGCTGCTTTGCACCAATACTTTGCTCAGGACCCACCGCATACTGATCCAAGGTCGGATACCATATCGATCGAAGCAGCACCAGGATTTAACGAAGGTGGAGGTACGCCAAGAGCAACACCTCTATCCCCACGAGCACTGGAGCCAGTGTTTGACGGCGAGAAGATCGTTCAACACGCATGCAAGTCATCAGCAGGACGCGCAATGTTAGTCAAATGCTTGAATCTTCAGCGAAGCTTGGAGACGCGCATCAAGGATCGCCCGAGCTTCGACACTCTAGTTCGGTGCTTGAACGCGTTCCTTGACGAGTGTGTTCGCGAGAACGACATTAAAGCGGCCAAGATGGCCATGATCCTGGCTGAGACCTTCTACGTCGCTAGGCATAGTAAAGTCGCAAGTGGTAAGGAAAGCGATGAGGCATCGTCTAGCAATACCCCACCTCCATCCCCTCTCGAAGGTGGAGCTATTCCTCACCGTGAACGGAGAGAGAGTGCAAACGAGGCTCTTCTCCACTCGGTGGAAAACGAGCACCCAGCGCTGATGCAGCGGGGATCTGCGCGCATGTATCTGCAAGAGGAAGTCAAGAAACACGACATCTGGAAGAACCCATCGGTAGGTCGATTGGTGAGAGTTTCTTTCCAATGATCAAAAATCAGCGTCTAACAGGTTAGGCAAATGCTTCAGTTCTGGGAGAAAGCGCTGTTGCTTGCGATTCGTGAGGAGCTGTTGAAGACACCTCAGGTGTGTCCGTGGGAGGACCTGCCGAGCGACTCTCTTAAACACGATGGTATCGTAAATCTGGGGGTGAAACGCAAGATTTTGAGACCGCTGAAGGACACTCGTGTTTGTATAGGACTTCCATCGCGTCAAGAGGCCGTGAGCCGCGTTCACAATATTGTGTTCGGGCAGCTCGGATCATTCACTCTCAGCATGCTCGAGTTTGACGTACCTGCGCCCCAGATCGAATCGTTCGTGGAGACCATGAGCGATGCCCATGAACTGACAGAAGACCAGCGCTTTTTGCTGCGAAAAAGTCTGCGGGAGATATGCAGCGCACTTGGAACGACAGCATGAAACCTTGCTTTGAGGTCACGAAACAATGCAATTCTAGAATGCGCTGCAGAACTTGCATATACCAATCTGCTTGCTTGTGTCAGCGTATCTCTCCGCTTTCATTTTGTTGAAGGATTAAATCGCTAACGTCTCCAGCGAGATGCACTTAGTTCAGGCGCTCAATGACCATGGCACCAGCACCGCCGCCGCCGTTGCAAATGGACGCGCACCCGATCGTGGCGTCACGCTCCTTGAGAATGTGGATGAGCGAGCCGACAAGGCGAGCACCAGAAACGCCAATCGGGTGGCCAATTGCAACAGCCCCGCCGTTAACGTTCACGCGGTCATGCTGGAGGTTCATTAGACGCATGTTGGCTAGTGCCACGACCGAGAACGCCTCGTTGATCTCATGGTAGTCGACGTCGCTCAGCTGGAGGCCGGCGTGATGCAGAGCCAGCGGAACAGCCTTTGACGGAGCGATCGTAAACTCCAGCGGGTCCTGGGCAGCGTCAGCAAACCCGCGGATACGCGCAAGCGGGGTCACTCCGAGCTCGCGAGCCTTTTTGCCCGTCATGAGCACCATCGCCGCGGCACCGTCGTTGAGCGGCGATGCGTTGGCCGCCGTCACGGTGCCGTCCTTCTTGAACGCGGGACGGAGCGTCGGGATCTTCTCGGGTTTCGTCTGGTACGGACCCTCGTCCTTGTCGAAGATGGTGGGCTCTCCACCGCGCTTCTTGGCAGGCACAGAGACAGGCACAATCTCGTCCTTGAAGAATCCGCGCTCGTTGGCGTCGAGTGCGCGGCGGTAGGACTCGATCGCGTACGCGTCCTGGTCCTCACGCGAGAAGCCAAAGTCGTCGGCACACTTCTCGCCGCACAGACCCATGTGCTGGTTGTTGTACGGGTCCCAGAGTCCGTCGAAGATGACGCCGTCGACGAGCTTTCCGTCCCCAAGGCGGTAGCCCGTGCGCGCCTTGGGCAGGTAGTGCGGCACGTTGGACATGCTCTCGAAGCCGCCAGCCAGCATGATCTCCTGGCTGCCGGCCTTGAGGCTCTGCGCCGCGAGCGCCACGGCCTTCATACCGGACGCGCACACCTTGTTGACCGTCGTGCAGGGGATGAAGTTGGGGAAGCCCGCCTTGAGCACCGACTGGCGCGCCGGCGCCTGGCCGATGCCCGCGCTCACCACGTTGCCCAGGAACGCCTCCTGGATCTGCGCGGGCTGCAGCCCCGCGCGCTCCACGGCTGCGCGGTTGGCCACGGCGCCGAGCTCGGGGCCCGAGATCCCCGCGAGCGTCCCGTTGAACGCCGCAATGGGCGTGCGCGCGTAGCTCACGATCACCACGTCCTGCAGGTCCTCAGTGAGCTCCTCGAGCGAAAGCCAGCGAGAGAAAGGCCGCGCCGCACCTGGTCCGCCACGGCGGACGAGAACGCACGGCGGGCGCACCCGCGGGCGGCCGCGGCACGCGCGGCAGTTGCACCAGAGCTCAGCATCGTCGCGGGTTGGGGCGTGGGGGCGAGGAGGCCGATCGGGAAGTGGGGGAATGGACGCCCATGGCGGCGAAAGATCTATACGGCCGCACAGATATGTAGTCTAAACACGGTCGATGACGTTGGGTAAACTTTGACGTGCGCCACGTCGTTGGTGTCAATGAGCGCAACTTCAACTTGAAAGCAAGTGCGAGTCGTACTTGCATGGATCTCAATGGAGCAGAGCTCATGGGAGTCAGGATGATCCCATGACCGACACAACAGTGTGCGATTACTACCAAACATTTGTGTTGTTGTTAGGCTACTGGGTGCGCGACGCTCGCCACCACAATCCAAATAAAAATGTTGCTGGGGGAACACGCCCCAATGGAGAAAACTACTCACTGCCTTCCGCTGGGCAGCTACTGCGTGGGAGCAGGCTACGCGCCAGGAGCAAACAGAGGATTGCGGGTCACTGTCTTGCCGTCCACGTTGAGGAGCAGATTGCCCTGCCGGTTCGCGACTAGCATCTCGGACAGCAGGCTGTTGGACGTCTCGCCCGACACGACCGTCTTTGAGTTCTTTGCAAGCGACTCGAGCGTGTCCAGCTGCTTCATGCGGAGCATGTGCTCGCGGTATTTCTCCATCTTCTTGGCCGCAGCACCCTCTGCCTGAGCAACGATCTCGGCAGCCTTGGCACGGGCGGATGCTTCAATCTCATCCACAGTGGCCTTCAGCTTGACGTCTAGAGCAGCCTTCTCAGCTTGGATTAGCTGGATCTCTGCGTCGCAATGCGCTTGAATCTCCATCTCGATTTTCTCCGTGTCGGCCTTGATTTCCGCGATCTTCAGCGCGGCTTCAACGTTCAGGTTGTTGCACTTGACCGTCGTTTCCTGTGCAATTTGTGCGCGCACGAGGTCCGTGTCGGCGCGGATGAGGTCGATCTCCTTTTGAATCTCGGCGCACTTGGCCTTACCAGTTTGCTCTTCCTCCATGAGCATCATCTTGCGCGCCAGCTTCGTCGTGTCAATCTCCTCCTTGTACTGCAGCAGCTGCATGTCGCTCATCTGCTTCATGTTCTGCTCCTTGATGGCGCTCAAGTGCGTCGTACGCGACTCCATCTGCTGCTGGAAGCTGTCCGGGAGCGTCACGTTAGTGATGGCGACGCTCGTGATTTGGACGCCGTAGTTGTTGAACTGCTGGTTCAGACTACGCCTGATGTCTTCCGTAACGCAGTAGAGCACCTTGGCCTCGGGAACGGGGTCGTCCTGCTCCTTGTACTCCTCGATCTCTTTAGCTGGCGGATTGAACTCGTCCACCACATTCTCGTCGATTGGGCTCGTGCGGAAGTTGAGCGCTCCCGTTTGGAAGCGCTCCTTCATCGTACCGTCGCGCAGCTGGTACACCTCCGTGTGCAGCACGCTACGAGCGAGCGCACGCACGGCTTCGTCCTGCGCAGCGCGGAGCTGCACCTCGAGTCCGTTGGGGCCAAGCTCGTAGACGAACCTGCGCACGAGCTCCGGGTCCTCACCCTTAGACTCGTCGCCCATGATGCGGAGCACGAGGCACATATCGATGGCGACCGTGACGTCGTCGGCCGTCTTGCATCCCTTGACGGGCGTGTCAAAGACGATGTACTGTTTGGTGACGAGGTGCGCGACCTTGGTGAAGAGTGAGGCGAAGTGGAAGCCCGGCGGCCACACGGGCGAGCGCGAGCCGTCGGGTCGCACGAAGTCCACGTCTCGGCCCTGGTGCTGTACGAGCGCGTAGGTGCCCTCCGGCACGCGGATGTACGGCTTGACGGGGCTGCGGCCGGGGTTGATGATCACCACCGTGTTGCCGTCGTAGCAAGCGCCAAAGACGCGGTTGGCGCTGTCCACGCGCCACGCGTTGCGGTACAGCAGCCGCGTCTGGTGCTGCGAGCCGCCGGGAGCCGCCTCGCCTGTGAGTTTGCTGGCGCCGCCGCCCATCCTGCTGACTTGGCGACCTGGAGAAGAGCTGCTGGGTGCGTGCTCGGGAGCTGGGGAATTGGAATGTGAGCCAAACGGCCGGCCCCGCGCGGCGATGCGCCATGAGGTCGATGCAGTCTGCACCTTCCTTTCTCGGAAAGCTTTCCAGGAAAGAGTGATGGTGGCGTTGTTGCTGTTCTGGGTACAGTTGTCGGTTGGCGCAGCCTTGATGGGTACATTCCCATGGGGGCGGCCAGGACGGCGGATTTTTTGGCCATGCGGGTGTGCCAGCTGACCGGCCGAGATTCACGATGTCTCCTTTGTCGCTAGTGGTCATAGCTACATGTCGGTGCTCGCAAGTGTACCTACGTCGCTGCGTTTGGCTGTGTACCAGATTTGATAGCTACACCAGGTGTATCTGCGGTGCGGACCGTCATCAAGCAGCACGATCTTTATGAGAAGTGCATGTTCGTCTTCCCATGTACGACCGCAGCGTATCTGATATCCACCCGCTCCGCTCTACGCATCGCCAAGGTGACTTCGTGCGTCGAGACGATTGCCCACAGTTACATGTAACGAGCTGACTCCCTTGATGGGCGGATTTTGTGCGTTAGAAGCGACACGATCCGCTGTTCGCCCATCACTTGATTTTCGTATGCCCGTGATAGCTACACTTCGAACTCTTCGACTTCAACGCGTAAATTCCCGAAAAGTTCGCCTGTGTACCCACTACCGCTGCTGCGGCTGCTTCGCCTGTCGCCATTCCCCAATCTGCCGCTTCCCGAGCAAGTCCAGCCACGCCCAGGCACCTCTCTCGCTCCCCCAACCGCCATGGCGAGCCTTCCGCGCACGACGTCGACGCGCAACCGACTGAGCTACCGCAAGAACCACTTGGTGCAGAAGGACATTGGCAAGCCCTCGGATGGTGCGGAGCTGCTGCCGGTTGCAGGACTCCATGCGGTTCACTGGTGCTAACGGATTTCATGATGGTGGTAATGAATGCTCGGCAGCCATGAAGCAATTCAACGCCAAGGTCACGGACGGACGCATCCCGCTGGTGCTCACGCCGAGCTACCCGTCGCTCATGACCATCGCCACCCGCGTGCCCTCGGGTCTGTACGTATTGGCGCTAGCTGCTTTGTCGAAGACGGACATGGAGACTGACGACGCGAGCGCATTGATGCAGGTGGGTGCTCAAGCAAAAGTGGAACGCGCACGACGGCATGATGGACCCTGGCCTCAAGGTCTTCTGGCCCGGATGGAACCGCATCTCGCACATTGTGACCAAGCAGGCTGTCACGTACACGAACCCGGTGCACCAGTGCCCGACGTCCGACAACGTCATGGTGGACATTGACATCTCGATCAGCTTCCAGATCGGCCCGACCGAGCAGGACGCCGTCAAGTTCGTGTACTCCCTCGGTGCGCACCGCTTTGATGAGCTGCTGTACAGCCTCATGGAGGAAGCGATCCGAGGACTGGTGCACTCTGTGCGCCACGACCAAGTGCATGACCTTCGTGAGGAGTTCGCGCTTGGCATGAAGAAGGACCTGAACACCAAACTGAACGAGTATGGCGTGTTCATCCACAACGTCAAGGTGACGAACGTCGAGTTGCCGCCCAAACTGTCTCGGATGCTCGAGGAGACGACCGAGTTCAAGACCAAGATGGAAGAGCAGGAGAAGAACCACGAGAACCGCCTGCGCATTCTGCTCAACGAAGAGACGCAAAAGCTGACGGCCCTGCAGAAGGAGAACGAGCGTGCGATCCAAGATTTACGTGCTGAGAACACGCGCGCAGACATCTACCGTGACGAAGTGCGCACGCAAGCTGAGGCCAAGGCTCAAGTGGCAATTGCTCAGCATGTGTCTGTCAACGAAAACAAGATTTTGGCAGCGCAAGGTCTCAAGACGGATGCTGTGTCGACAGCAACGGCAGGGACCGTGAAGCGCCAGGCTATGCCCATGGTCGAGCTGCTGGCGGTCCAGAAGGACTACGATCAGTATGTGAACGTGGCCCAGACAAAGGCCGATGCGATCATCGAGGCTGCGCGGAAGGAAGCTGCCAAGATCTTGGCAATCGCCGAGTCCGAAGGCAACTCGGCGACCCCTCTCGTGGAAAAGCGCGAGTTTGACTTCCGCGAGAAGAAGCTTGCCATGGAGGCTCGATTGGCCTCGACCGTGCCGCTTGTGATCAGCGGAAAGAACGGTGATGACCTGATCCGCCAGTCATTCCTCCAGACGCTCAACGTCAAGTAATTCCAGGGGGCACTGGTGTCGGTCACTCATTACTTCTCTTTCTCCAAGTGAGTGGCTGCTTTGACGAAGCAGATTGCTGCAGATCTACATCGGTAGCGCCCCAGTGGAAGGTGCGCGTGAGATAACTCTCTAGGAAAACATGCAGTTCATATTTATATGATTGGCGTCTTGGGCAATCTCTCATCACAGCAATCTGGCACTTATGAACACTTTGGTTGTAACGGCATGATAAATATGCGCAGCAGTAGCGTCGAATTTTTCAGTATGCACGAGGCTGCTACTGCATATTCATGGGACTCACTCGTCCAACCTGGCGACACATGTAGATAAACACGAAATTCACACACGTCCAAAACTTTTTTTTTTGTCTTGGTAATGCCTTCTCATCACTCACATGTAGTGATCACTGCTCAAACAGCTCGCATGCGCTCGTCACATCTCAAACAAATAAAGCAAGCGCTTCGAAAGCCACTTGCCTTCAAGCGCAACTGACAAAATGTTGTCCGAAGGCGGTGCTTTTCTGGTCGCTTTTATCACCATCTTTTTGCTCGCGCTCAGCGCCGTTTTTGTCAGCTATCTCTCCCACGCTGTCGAGACCTTCAGCTTTTGATTCAAGCATCACAGTTTCCTGCAGACAGCGCCACGAATATCCGGGAGAGTCGCTTCCTGCTGACTTAGCATCGTCGACCAAATTATCCTCAGCGGTGGACAGCATTTCATCTTCCAGGTCACTGCTGTATCGACGAGTTGGGAAAGCGGAACGAATTGGCGGAATACACTCCGTGTCTCGAACCGAATCTTGCTTGGAAAGTAGAAGGCTCATGGAAGGAAGACGGGGGCGAAGTGGTTGTGACGCTAAAGGTGGGGTCATTGGGAGCCCACTAGTTGAGCCAGGAGTTGGCTTCGGTGTCAGCGGCATCGGTGCAACCGATGACATGCCCGGTTTCCGGATCAACGGTCGCTCGTGCTCAATAGCCGAGCGAGATCGTTCGCGCTTTGAACCATTTCCGAGGCAGCTTCCGCCCAGCCTTTTTGCGCCAGCACTCGAAGGTGGAGCGCGACCACCGTGCGCAAAGCAATATCCGCCACGACGAGCAGTGGTTGAACAACCCTCTTGAATGCAACGCTTGCCTCCACCATGCGCGATGCACTTTCCGCGACTCACAGCACTGTTGACACACCCTGGGGTCACACACTTGCGTCCCCCTCCATGGGCCTTGCACAAACCCAGGCGTTGTGCGCTACTCTTGCATCCCTCGACAGTACAGCGTTTTCCACCGCCGTGGGCGATGCATAGTCCGCCAGTCTTGGCGCTGCTTTTGCACTCGGCAACAGCACACCGCTTACCGCCGCCATGGGCACGACAAAGATCGCCACTTACTGCGCTGCTTGTGCATCCGCGAACTTGGCAGCGGTGGCCGCCGCCATGAGCAATGCAGTAGCCACCTTTCTTGGCACTTGACGCGCACCCAAGCTGCTGGCACCGCCCGCCTCCTCCATGGACGTAGCATAGTCCGCGACTCTGCGCACTACTCGTGCAGTCAGGAACCTTGCAACGTCTCCCGCCACCATGAGCTCGGCACAATCCGCTGGACGCCACGTGCTTGGTGCAGCCATCGTGCTTGCACTTTCGCCCGCCTCCATGTTGAACGCAGAAGCCTCGACTAACTGCGCTGCTGATGCAGCCTGGATTCGCACAGCGCTCTCCACCGCCACGAGTGATGTTGAGACCATCCGAGGCCGCGGACCTGCTGCACTCCAGATAGCTACAATTTCCAGCTCCGCCGCCATGAAGAGGGCACCGGCCGCGCGATCGCACTGCGTTGGTGCATCCTGTATGTAGGCAGGTCTTGGAGTCGTCCGATGCGACATCAGAAGTCCAGGTGGTGGGCGACGACACGTCGGACGCTGCATCGCTCGACAAGTTTCCTTCTTGGTTGAGCTGAGGCTGAGCTGCGGACGCGGTTGGCGGGTCGTTGAGGACCAGGTCCGGCCTCGCTAGCTGTTGCGCTCGACCTGATGACATCGCTGCAGCACCGCTCGTGGACCGCATCGCCATCGTCGCCGACGAGAAAGCTTGCTCGTATATGTGTGTGTGTGTGTGTGTGTAGGGGGGAAAAGCAGAAGTAAGCTATCCCTGCTGCACGTCCGCAAAAGGGCGGTCCGTCGGACGGACGTTGGGGCTCCAAGGCGTGCGTACGAGAGGCGGCGAAAGAGCGTTTCTGCCCGAAGCGCGATCGTTTTCTTCTTGCCTCGAGTATGCGCGAAACGATCGCCCGGCGAGTCGGCCGCCGCGACGGGGAGCAGAAAGGAGCGAGAACAGCCAATAATGCGCGGTTCGGGGAGCGCGACGCGGCGGTGGCGAGAAAAGCTCGCGGCGACGCTCGCGTGGTGGATACGTAGGGCTTGGCAGCAAGAAGAACGAGTGGAGGTCGTAGTGGTGATACTGCTGCTGCTGCTGCTGCTGTTCCTGCAGACCGGATGGGTAGTTGCAGCAGACTGCCACGCGCTCATGCAAGTCGTGCAACCCGACCGCACCATCGTGGAAGTCTGTTATCAGGTAAAGGGGCTCTTTCCATATTGAAGTGGCACCGCGCCATGTGGATGGGGATGCCTATCAAAGCCGCCGCTTTGACGCGGTTCTACTCAGATGAAACGCCTTCTAGCATCGAAGAGCCGCAGCAGACACGAAACAGTCTACCCTTTTTTTTCGGGATCCATATGGGCGTCACCGACATGTGACGTGGTAGCGAATCAATGGAAAGATGCATTGGTGCATTTGGAAGCGACAGAAGCTGGCTGAAGAGTGAGAGGAGGGCGTCTACTTCTTCAGCTCCGAAGATCGGACGCTGTTCTTGCGGAGTCTTGAAAAGTGTGGTTGCGCTTGAATATCTTTACTTCTGATCCTGCGGACGCGCGGGGTTGCTCTTTGGTTGAAGAGGTTGCTGGATGGTAGAATAGCTCCAGTCTGTCAATACCGCATTCGGTCCGCCGCAAGCTCTCTGCACCAAGTATGGCGCTCCCCAGAGGTCGGAGGGTTTCATGCAAGTTAGGAGAACTCAGTTTCCCACGGAGGATGGTTGAATGCCTCAGCACGACGCCTGATGCAGTTGCATGCCATGGTTTACTTGCTGATCTATATCACCCTTTCTTGGTCATCGCCCGTGACGCTTGGTGCTCGCTCTCTTGGCAAAGTCTCGACGACTTTGTGGCATGCGATCGGAAAGAGATCTGCGCGACCTACGCCAATGCACCGCTAGCTCCGATGACCACGTCCAGGAACTACTGAAGGTACCATGTTGGTCGTTTGCCTCGCATTGTCGCGACGCTGTTTTGAAGCTGCTGATCGAGCTTCCGCTCAATGACACCACAGCTCGCAGACGCACCTTTCACTCAGACAGCCTAGCAACTTCACTTGGTGGCAACTTCCAGAGTGATGAAACCCAACACGAAGCGCGCCACGCCAGCATAAAAACCTGAAGGCAACTTCAACACGCGATGCAAACACCTCACTTGTCGCCCGAAGGTCGCTCGAGCGCGCTGTTTACGTTGCCCTCTTCACTCCTCAACCTCCTGCAAGACGAGAAAGGCGGCGGGCGATGCTGTTCCTGGAGCAGACGCAGGGCTTCGCGGCAGGCGCCGAGGCCGCGGGCCCGCAGCCGCCGTCGCTGTTCGAGCTGCTGATGCAGGAGCGCATGGCCGGCGGCTTCAAGCCTGCGGCCGAGTACCTGACACACTCGCTGACGGACGCGTACCCGCAGCTGGCGCTCTCGCTGCCTGTGCGCCGCTTCGAGGAGGCCTACGCGCTGCTCAAGCTGCTGGTGGAGCGCTACTTCCTCTCGCGCTATGATAGCCTCGCCACCGAGAAGTTCTACGGCATGAAGCGCGTCATGCTGCTGCCCGCATCCGACGGAGCAGCCCCCGGCGCCATCTCCACCGCCCCGCTGACCGCTCGCGCGCGTCGCTCGGCGCTGATCTTTGCGGTGCGGCGCGCACTCATAGCGGGATTTGCTTATAATCAATGTGTCGCTCATGAGTGCAATGATTCAGGTGCTGGTGCCGTATCTGAAGGCCAAGATGGACAACTTCCACAAGGATCTCAAGGAGCGGCTCCCGAGCTCGCCGCCGAGGCAAAATGCGTCGGCTGAACCGACGGACAACCAAGGGAGATGGCGCGCATTCCTGCGCCGGATGCGCCAAATGGAGGTGCTGTTCACAATGAAGCGAGCATTCGTCAAGTCGTACCCGTTCGCGCATTTCGCCTATGAAGGCACGTTCTTCCTGTACCAGGTACGCGACTGTGATCTCATTTCCAGTTTGTAAGTCCCTGCGCACTCTAACGATGTCGGTGCATGACAGTGGTTGTACTTGTTTGGAGATACGCCTTACTTTTCCCCGTTCCTGCGTCGGATGAAGACGATTCTTGTGCGTGTCACTCCTGAGGATGAGGTGAGTTTGTGATGCAATGGCGATGTACACCGATCATTTTCCGCTCACTCACTCGTGCTTTAATTTCGAGCACAGACCGCGTTCCAGCAAAACGTAACAGAGTATCGCGCAAAGGCTCTCGAGAAGCTTGGTGGTGTGGGGTTGTTCACCCGTCTCCGTCGACTTCTTTTGCGTGCGTCTTGGGCAACCCTCGATCACTCGTACGCCCTGTTGATCTTGGGCATTGCTTGCTACAAATTTCTTGAGTGGATGTACTCGGAAGAGGGCGTCGCAGCAAAAATGCGCATGACCGGCACAGACGCCCCGGTTCCGCCTCCCCCGCTCCCGCCGCAGTTCTCCGGAAGCGCTTTGGCTGCAGCGTCTCTGGATCCTTCGCTCTGCCCGCTTTGCAAGCAGCGGCGTGTCAACCCTGCAATGTCGGTATCAGGCTACGTTTTCTGCTATACGTGCTTGTTCAGGCATATCGACCAGCACGGCACATGTCCGATGACGCAGGCCAAGTGTGACACACACAGCATTGTCAAGATCTATGACGACGGAAACCTGTAGAGGCTGCCGCATGCTACGCGATAAGTGTAATATGCCGCATGGCGATTTCAGCAGATCTTTGCAATGTTCGCGCGTCTCTTCATTGTAGCTAGATCGCAATGAGCCGCCGATCGCAAAACACGAATCCCGTGAGCTTGCCTTCTCGATCTGCTTCGTCTCGCGTCAGCATCCACAATGACAACGCATCAGCGCGAGCGCCAGGTATTGCGATTGACCCTCAACGAGAGCGTGCTCTCATCGACTCCTGCACTCGTGGTGATGTACTCACCGTCTCCGCTACGCTCAGCCAACTTCTGAGCAATATGCCAGTGCTAACACGTGATGCCGAAGAGCTCATTGGATATGCGTTTTCATGCGCCGCCGGTGCGAATCACCCACACATCTTGGAGCTGTTGCTGCAATCGAGTGGCTCAGCAGCGCGGGAGACGCTGCTGCACGGTATTTGTCGCGAAACTCGCTACTTCCCACCGCGCTCGTTCTTCCACTGCTGTTTTTCTCTCCGATACTTAGCGTTTGCTGCTGTCGTTTGCATTGAGCAGCGCGCACTTGCATCGCTAGAGTGGCTCACAATACGAAGACTGAATATTCGCAACGACGAAGACGAATGCGATAGCAACATCGGTGGTGAGATGGATCTTTTGATGAACGCAGATGTGGTCCGGTGCTTCCGTCTTGCATTCACACTGGCGAGTCGATCGTTCGCAGCGCCACCAGTTCCGGGCTCCATCTCGAGTCCCGAACAGTATCGTCCGCTAATGACCTTGTTGGTGCGCCGCTACCACAAGCGATTGTTGCCGCTCGTCCATAGCACTGATTCAATCGAGCCACTCCTGTATTCTGTCGGCAATGAACTGCTACTTCAGGATCAAGTTCGAGAAGCGGGTGAGGCACTCCGAGCATCCCTGCTGTACGAGTTCATGGCGAACGCCTCTCAAGACTGCCAGGCACGACAGCATTGACAGAACCACCTCAACTCGATGTTCTCACGATTTTAATCAGTAAATGCAAATGGAAGTCGTAGACCTAAAGCAGGCGAGCACTCTCGAAAACCAACGATCACGTTCACTTCTTGGTGGCAGCGTTGAAAAGCACCAGCACGGCACTCATATTGTCCCGACTGCCCTTCTCCAGACACTCGTCCAGCAGCGCCTCGCAGATGACCTTGGGGTCTTTGATGCCAGAGTTGAGCTTGCCTTTCACGAACTTGCGCAGCGGGTCGTTGCTCATGACGTCGAAGATGCCGTCGCAGCAGAGCACAAGGAACTCGTCGTGCGGGTCGCGCGCTTGCACGCGCACGCAAGGCTCAGAGGTGACGAGCTGCTGGTGCGGCCTGAGCGCGGCGTTGCGCTTGAACCAAAAATCGCCAAAGCTGCGGGAGACGGCGACGCCGCCGCACACGCGGCCGCGGAAGACGGTTCCGCCCGCCGCCATGATGCGCTGCTTCTCAAACTCGAGGTCGGGCTTGTGGTCGATCGAGAGCTGGATCACGGGCTTGCTCTTGCTGTTGCTCAGGATGCAGCGCGAGTCGCCCACGTTGGCGCACACAATGTGCGTGGGCGTAATGATGGCCAGCAGTCCCGTGGAGCCGACCTCGTCCGATGACGTGGCGAACGCCGGGTCCTCCTTGATGGCCTCGTCAACGCCGACGAAGCCCTTGGTGAGCGCCACAGCAAGCGACTCGGGTGTCTTGGCGTCCTGCTGAAACTCGCTCGTGCCCGCCACGAACCCCACGATGCGCTCCGCCCTGTCAGCTTCCACGTTAGCGCCCCTCCTCGCCCCCAGCTCCAGGCAGACCCACGTACACGGCGGTGGAGATGGCGTCGCCGCCGTGGCCGTCGAACACGCCCACGCAGCAGGCCTCAGCTGCACGCGAGTCGATCGGCATCTGGATGATGTCCTTGTCCTGCGAGCGCCTGGCGTCAGTCCACCGGCCGCGAGCGCCGAGCGTCGCCGCCACGCACCTCCATCGTGTCGCGCCAGCCCTGCATGGCCGCGCGGCCCACCGAGAGTCCATGGCCCGTCAGCGTCTCCGACTCCTTCGTGGTAACAGGCTCGGCCAGGAAGCGCGACATGGCTGGCGATGGAGCTGGAGCTGGAGCTGGAGCTGGAGCGGAAGATGGAAAGTGCATTGGAACCCACGAGCGGGCTTGAATATCAGCAGCGACTATTACCGCCGAGGACATCGAATTAGCTTTAAAAAAGAGGTTTTAGCGTAAATCGTGAGGCTTTACGGCGCGACGCGCAACCGTACGGTACGCCGCTGGGTTCATTCCGCACTCGCTCCTTCGAGGCAGACATGGCTACACTTTTGGCCGGTCAGAAGGCGTCGGCGGATGCAGCGGCTCCTGCTGCTGCTGGGGCTTCAGGAGCTGCGTACTGCCCCACGGCACCGTCTAGAACCTGCTTGGTGCTCGCCACGAGAGCCTGGGCAATGCATAGCAACAGTAAGTGAGCAGGTTGGCACTACCACCGCGATCAACGACAAATGATAATTCGCACATCGTGGTTGGCGTCGGTCGCCTTGAGGTACTCGCGCCATAGGCTTGATGCCTGCTCCAACCAACATGCAGTCAGCCATTGCAGTTGCTTTACCAGGATGGTCTGTGCTGGACGTACTCGCTTGGCCATTTGACCTTCGGCGCAGGCAAGCTGGGCCATGAGCTCCTTGAGCGCGCGAGTCTGCTCCATACTGCTCCAGCCAGCTTGTTAGGCGACAAAACAGGCATTGGTCTTCGTGACGACTACGCACCGGAATCGACGTATCTCGCCGCCCATGAGCGATCGCGTCATCAGCGAAGTGAGGTGGCCGTCACGACGCTTCTTGGACTCGACCTCGGCGGGGGATAGTTCAGTGATCGATGCTCCGCGCAGGCGGGACGCCAGTTGTGACGACAGATTGAGCGCCATGGCTGTGGAGTAAGTTGCTGCCGGTTTTGGCTTTTCTTCGGGAGGTGTGTCAGCGAGTAGGAGTTGCTCTCGTTCCACCAGTAGCTCCTTCAAGTCTGAAGCTTGGTGATGCACATACCGGATACCTTCGAGCAGTAGCAGCTCGTGCACTGCAGGCTGGAATTGCGCGAGCTGGCTCCAACCACCGATCGCATTTGTGGATGAGCCCAGAAGACTCACTAGAGCCTTGTTGTCTTCGCACAAACCCGCAGATGCAGTCGACTGCCAGCTCGAGAAAGCCGTGTGTAGTGCTGCCACATCCTTGGCGCGCGCAGCGCTACGATCTGCGAGGCGCTTGGCGGCCGCGACCAGCTCACTCGTCACCTTCTCCTGCTGCTCGACCTCTCGCTTGAACTCTTCAATTACCCTGCGCACACGCCGCAAAGACCAAGTCAGAACCAACCAGAATAGCGATCGATATCAAACGAGCTGTTCGCACTTGTCTGGAGAGCTCTCGATCCGCGCGTTGAGCACGCGATGCAGCCAACGGAGGTGCCCGATACCGGCATTGTCCAGCACTGCCGTTTCCTGTGGACATGCAGCATCGTGTCAGCTAGCCGATATGCAGTCGATGAAGAGCGGAAGCACAAGTACCTTCTTGGCACTCTCCCAGTCGTTGTCCTCCGCCGAGAGGAACCCGAGGACAGCTGCATCCGATCGCAAGTACGGAGATGCGAGCACAGCCGACAGGAACAACGTCAAGCCACGTGCACGAGTCATAAGGACCGCAGTCGAGGCTGGGGCCGCTCGTATGGCCGCGACCGCAGCAACGGAAGACTTCTCGGGGAGCGAGGGCACCAGCAAGCCGACGTAGCGAGAACGAAGCACGGACCGCAGCCACGCAAAGTCGCTGTAGCGACGCCTCACGCTTGCGTTGATACCGCCTGTCGACGAAAGCGTGACGAGGAACGTCGTGTGCTTCGCCAAGTAGCTTCCTCTGCTCTCTGGCGTGCCCACCTGCATCGCCAGGATCAGCGGATGACGGGAGATGGCAGTGAATCAAGCATCAACAGACCTGGACTGACAAAGGCTCGCACGTAGCCGCCTGGCACCAAGTCTACGAGAAGCATTCGAAAGCATGAGGAGAAGAGTAGAGATACAACAGGAGTCTGGAGTTATTGGCACCTCATGGTCGGCAGAGTCGAATGGCCCCAGCAGCCCGGCCACGAGCTGCGCCGACCGCATGGACGCGGTGGCCGCCGCCACGGCGAGGTCTTCGCTCTTGGGCTGCGCAAAGAGCTGCATGTCAAGAAACGATGGATCCTAAAACTGGAAGATCCTGCAATGCAACGGAGACAAGATCCCTGTCGTTCACATAGCTCCAATCATGAAGGGTCGCAACAAAATCAAGATCCATGACGCGTCTCACGTGGCATCTTCAGATCTCGGCGTCGGGCTCGCCCTCCACCGGCTGCATCGTCAACTCCTCCAGCTGCGCAAACTGCTGCGCGTGCAACGCCGTCTCGACTGCGATGTCCGCGACCGACGCGACCGGCTCGTTGGCTTTAGCCGCGTTGTCTCCGCCTACACGGCCGTATGTTCGAGCAGGCAGCGCCAACGAACTCTCCCACAGGCCTCCGAAGCGCTCGCTTGCAGCTGACACCGTGGCCACCGCGCCTGCCAGAGCCTGCAGATTGGGGAACCTCCCGCCAGTCTGACTCCAAGCATGAGCAAGCTCGGACTGAGCGTTTGCTGCGGTAGACGAAGAGATTGGAGAGCGGGAGGCTAGCCGGCGCAACGCCTGGTGCTCTTGATCCACTACATCTCGTGCTTCTTCATCTACAAACAACTGGCGCAGCGGCGAGAGCCGCAAGACAAGCTCGCGACCGCTTAGGGCCGCCAACTCCTGAGGTCGTACAGGCGGCAGCAGGGACGCGGGCTCGCAAAACTCGGCAGGTCGAACGGATCCACTGACTTCCACCAGCCCTTCCACGAGGTTCGCTATGCCCTGTGCGACTGACCCAAGCACCTTGATGAGAACTGCCGCATCCACATGGGCAACCAGGTTGTTCACGAACAACCCCAGGTCGTCGACAAATTCGCGGGCGTTGTGGATCGACACACAATAGCGACCAGTTTGCGAGACCTTGAAGTCTTCGTTGAGCACGACTGCTGTCGGCGACTGAGCGCGGAAGGCAGCAGCGATCTCCCCAGCAAGCTCTGCAATAGTCGCAGCAGACGTAGCTGCCTGCGGGTATGCACGCAATCGACCATAGGCATCATCGGCGCGAGTTGCGACCCAATTGACAACGAAAAATGCGATCCACCACGAGTCTCTTGGAACCACTGTCTCGTCAGACTTGTTCTCTTCAAGCGCCTTGCGAAGCCGCACCCGCTTATCGTTGATCCACTTAGCGTCACGCCCCAGAGCGAGCCACTTGTCGGTACCAACTGCGCCACCCGTAATCGGCGACCACGACGGAGGACGACCCATTTCTTGGACGAGACTGGGATGCGACTGGATGTGCGCCACGAGCCGCCGCCACTCAGGGATGAACTCGCCGTCCAACAGCGAAGTATAGAAGGCATCGAGCGCATGGTGGACGTGAGGTGCTGCCACCCACATGCGAATCGGAACCACCGAAGGAGGAGACTGGGGGCGGACATGCGCGCACAGCCATGCAGCGAGCTCAGATGCTCGCGTTCGTGATCCAAACTCGTCCGACGCCACGGCAAGTAGCCGTCCTCGCCAGGCCGACGGAGTTCCGGGCGGCAGTATGGCGTCGAGCAGAGCTATAACCGCGAGTCCGAGCTTTGATGCGTCGTGGGCTACCGCATTGGGAAACGCAAGTAGATGAAAGCTCTGCACATCGGAGACGCTGGGAACAAACACAAGCGCTCGCACATCAAGCAGCACGTCGTCCATACCAGGAATTGCAGCAGAATACGCCGAATGCACCGAGTGGATCTCGAGCGTAAAGCCAATCGCGCTTGCAAGCACCGTGCCGAGGTTCGACAGGCTCGCAGTGACAGTAAGCTGCGCGAGCGCTTCCATCTCTTCAGCTCCAGCGGTCGCAATTGAGGTAGGCGTTGTGCCTCCGCCTGCAGCGATGCGCTTCGTCGTGGCTGCGAGTGTCCGTGCAGTCTGCTGCGCCGTGACTCCAGTCGCGAAGCAGTCAACCGCAAGGTCGAGAAGCTCGCGCGAGAACAGCGCTACGCGGTAGAGCGCGTGGTTTCGGCCCTGGTCAGGGGCGACTTCTGCTCTGCTGCATGCTCTAAAGCCCGCGGGGGTCCACGGGGCGGGGACGAGCAGCTCCACAACCTCCGCAGGCAGCGCGAACCACAGCCGTCGCTCGTCGGGCGACCTCCTGGCGGCCGCGGCGGCCTCCGCGACGACCTTGTCGCCCGCGAGCTTCTCTCGTCCGTCCTGATGCGAGGGTGGCGCGGCCGCGGGGAAGTAGGCGCGCTTTCGGTCGTCGTCGTCTGGCAGCGCGTCGTACTCTGCCCAGCGCGTGGGGTGCTGCGAGGCGTGGTGCTGCACGTACAGGTCGGTGCGGAAGCTCTGGCGGAAGTACTTGAAGTGCGCCGTGGGCCGGCGCTTCTTGCCCGGCCGCTCCTCGCGCCCGAAGTGCTTGCAGAAGAGGCACAGCGCCGCCGTCACGGCGCCCGTCGCCTCGTCGCGCCCCACCACCTCGAGCGCGAACTTGCGCGCGTGCGAGCGCAGGAACGTGCGCGTGCGCGGCGGCGGCCGCGGGAACGTCTCCTCGCCCTCGAACGGTCCGCCATGAGGTGCAGCCATCCTTATTTACGGAAGCACCGCGGGGGGAACTGGACAGCAGAGGCGGTGGTCCGGATCAAGCGCACGATGTGCACCGAGATGGAATGGACAGGATCCACTTGGGGGACCGCGCTTCAACGTCAACGTCCTTCAATTCAGTCCGACTGCTGCACTACCAAACCACGACATGCTAACCATGAATGCATCGAGCCTGACCTTCCTCCCTCTCGTCACCGATCAGTAATCGTCACCACCACCCGAGGCCATATTCTGGATGGCCATCACTGCAACGCTCTGCTCCGCGGACGTGCCCGTTTGCACCAACTGGACCAACGCCTCGAGGCCTCCTGCAGCCGTCACCGTCTCGGAGATGTCGCCACGACTCGTAAGACCGGCCAGTGCACCAGCTGCTGCGTACTTCTGACCACCAACGCCGCTCCGCACCAACCGCACGAGCGCAGCGACCCCACTGGCAGCCACCACCGCGTTGTTGATATTGCCGTCGTTGCACAAGTTCAGCAGTGCTGCGGCCGCTACTTCCTTCTGCCTGTTCGTGCCGCTACGGATGAGTCGCACCAGAGGACCAATGCCATGTGCAGTCAGCACCGCTCCAACGACACCCTTGCGAGAAGCCAGGTGGGACAACGCTCGGGCAGCTTCTTCCTTCTGTTCGTCATTGCCGGTCCGCATTAGTTTCACGAGCGCTTCGATACCTTGCGCGGCAACTACCGCTGTGTTGCAGTTGCCGTGAACAGGCAAGAAGGTCAACGTCATAGCCGCGAACCGTTTTTGATCGTCGTTCCCTTCACGCACAAGCTTCACCAGTACTTCGATGCCGTGCGCCGACAACAGCGCATTGTTGATATCTCCAAACTTGGACAGGTTGACTAACGTCTTCACCGCAGCTCGCTTCTGGGTAGCTGTTCCATCACGCATCAGCTGCACGAGCACATCGATGCCTCGTGCTGCAATCACAGCTCGACTGATGTCCGAACGACTCGAGAAGTTGGCTAGCCCTCGTGTCGCTTGAAGCTGAAGCTCCTCATCGTCGTCTCGCATGAGCTGAACAAATGCATCGATTCCACGCGCATTCACCATCGGCTTGCTCATGTCAGCGTACATTGCAAAATTGGCCAGCGCGCGAGCCGCTTCTGCCTTTTGAGCTCGAGTGCCACTGCGTACGAGCTGCACCAATGGTTCAATACCACGCGCTGCCAACACTGCAGTGTTGATATCTGCGCGGCTTGACATGTTGGCCAGGATCAGTGCGGCAAGCTCCTTCTGCTGGTTGTTGCCGCTGCGCACAAGCTTCATCAGCGGGTCGATACCGTTGGCAGCTAACACCGCAGCAGCAATATCCCCGCGAAAGTTGGCTAGCGCTCGAGTTGCTTCGAATTTCTGGGAGGAATTGCCATTTCGCACGAGCTTCACAAGTGGGTCGATGCCGACAGCATTCATCACAGCATCACAGATTTCGTCACGGCTAGGCAAATCTCCCAACGCTCGCGCAGCCTGCTCTTTCTGAGAAGGAGTACCCTCCCGCACAAGCTTCAATAGTGCATCAATCCCGCGAGCTGCCAAAATCGCTTGACTGATCTTGACATTTCCACGCCTGGCCAAATTGCCCAACGCCGTCGCCGCTTGTTTCTTTTGGATCTCATTGCCACTGCGCACAAGTAGCACTAGTGGCTCGATCCCACGCGCTGCTAGCACCGCCTTGCTAATGTCGGCCTGAATCGACATGCTGGACAATGCCAGCACTGCTTGCTTCTTCTGCTCGTCGGTACCAAAGCGTACAAGCTTCACCAGTGGGTCGATCCCACAAGCCGCCAACACTGCGCCGCTAATATCTGTGCGAAGTGACAATCTGGTCAGCGCCCCGACCGCGTGCTCTTTCTGGGTAGGATTGCCATTGCGAAGGAGTGCCACGAGAGCACCAATACCATTCGCGGCCACCATCGCCTCGGTGATATCCCCGTGGTAAGCCATGTTGGACAATGCCATCACTGCATTTGCCTTTTGATCCTCTGTGCCGTTGCGTGCAATCTGTACCAGCGCGTCGATGCCACGCACCACTAGCATCGCCTGGCTGATATCTCCACGAGCAGCCAAATTGGACAATGTCGCAGTAGCAGAATCCTTGTGGACCGAAGTACCGTTGCGAACGAGGTTCACCAACGGGCCAATACCCTGCGCAGCCAGCAGCGCCTCGCTGATATCCGAAAAGCTAGTCAAGTTTGCCAGCGTCATGCTCGCGAACTTCTTCTGCTCGTTGTTTCCTTGTCGCACGAGCTCCACCAGAGGTTTGATGCCGCGCGCCGCCAAGACTTGACTAGTGATGTCGTCGCGAAACGACAGTCTCGCCAAGCCCAGTGCGCCTTCCACCTTTTCGCTGTCATTACCACAGCGCATCTGTTGCACCAAGAAGCCGATACCGCCCGAGATCAAATCTGTCGCCGGTGAGATGGCCATACCATCGAAGTGCTCGTTGACTGAGTCGAATGCCGCCTTGATCACGCTCAGCTCCCCGGCTGTCAATATATCGGCTCCAGTTCTGTTCGCGTAATTGTCAATGGCCGCCTCGAGCTCGGTCTTGACTTCTTGCAACTTGGCATCCGTGTCGATCTCGGCAAAAACGCTGGAGCCAGAAACACCTTGAGCTTCGGCTTGGTCCAGCTCGTGGCGGAACCAGGCGACTCGCGCCTGCCGTTCCTCACTCAGCACCTCCTCCCAGTCGCTCCACTCGCTCGCCTCGTTGCCCAGCGTCATGTGCGATGCCGCTGAGTCGAGTGCGGTGTGCAGGCTCCGCAGAAGTCGCACGAGGTCGACCGTCTTGGCCAGCCGCACGAGCGCGAGCGTTCCCATCTCGAGCACCAACAGCTCGTCACGGATTCCGTCCACGCGCTGCTTGAGCTCGAACTGCTCCGGGCTGTCCTCGGACTGCTCGCGCTGGAAGCCGTGAAGCCGCGCGGCTGCGTGGTCCCCCAGCCGGTCGGCTGTCGTGCGCGCGTGCTCGCGGCTGCGTTCGTACTTGTTGTCGTTAGTGACGACCGGGCAAGCCGCCCAGCGGCTGGGCGGCGGCTGCTCCATCATCACCCTCTCCATGGCTCGCTCGCGTCTCTCCAAGATCGGGAATTGGAGACTGCGGCACCCGAAGAAAGGTGCTCCACGGCGAGTTTGTATGCGAAGCAGGAACAAGTGGAGCGATCTTGAAGCGACTATGGAGCCATGCACTTCAACTTGGAGTGATGGTCGCGGTAGTGATTCATTACATTGAGTACGCTTTTGCATCTCGCGAAGACCTGGCAACATGGGATTGAGGTGCGCAATGGCTTTGCGTTGGTTGATCTTACCGCAAGGACTCTATGATCGATGCGATTGCCAAGCATTGTCGTGATTTGCAAGGATGACAGCTCACATCGCTGTGTGAGAAGAAGATTAGCACTTATCTAGAAAACACTTTCTTTCATACAAAAAAAATGAATCGCGCTCGCATCCAGACACGCACGCTTCTATATGACTGCTTCCTGAGATTCTGACGCCTCCACAAGGGCTCCTAGCGCCGAAAACTGCTGGGCATGCATCGCTCCCTCGAGACCAAAATCCGCCGCGAACGCTCGCACCTCGTCCGACGCACTCGGACGGAATTCGAGGGTGCAGCAGCCATTCTTGCGCACGTTCGCACTCATCACCGGCGAGTCACTCGGGCGGGCACTCGCAAGCCCGCCTGCAAACGCTTGCAGCAGGCGAGACCTGCCCTTCAATGCTGCCCAAGACGCCGCAAAGGTCTGGGCACTGCCATCGGAGCCGCTACCATAGCGAGCAAGCGCGTCTTTGACAAAAGCATCACGGGTAGCTGCCCGCCGCAGAGCCTGGTGCTCCTGGTCCATCACGTCCAGCTCCTCTTCCGTGAACGACTCACGCAGCTGCATGGAATGAGACTTGACCAGAGCGGCGAACTCACGGCCACTGAGAGCAGCCAACGCATCCGGTGTGACCGGTGGCAATGGGTATTCAACAGTGTCTGCCGGAGAAGGTGCTGTGGACTTGCCGTTTATAGAAGGAGTACCAGCGCCTTCGTGTGAATCGCCCAGCTCCACGAGCGACTCGACCATGTTAATTGCGCACAGGCAAAGATTCTCCCACGCCAGATCGACTAATGGTTCTTCCACCACACTTGACACCATCGTGAACACTCGCGGGTCTTCCCGCTGCACCAAGTCACGAACAGTGGCCGCTCGAATCACAAATCGCTTGCTGCGCGAGCGAAACACGTTGCCAGCGCCATTGATCGACCCGGTATTGTCGTCTTCCAACGGATGGATGGCGTGAAATCTACTGCTTGTTCCGTTGCGGCTGCCACGACAATCCGCAGTGTCCTCAATCCCCAACAGAATAATAAGTTCGACCGCGAATGCCTTGATCAGTGGTGCCTGATCACGCGGGGTGGTAAGTGTCGCCATCTTGTCGAAGAGCTCAAGCGATCGCACAGCAACGTGGCTGACGACTGTCAAGAACAGCCACCACGACGGATCCGCGTCGTTCGCTGTCAAAAGGGTCTTCTTGTTGCAAATACTGTCAACAAGAACCTCGCGCCTGGCTGAAATCCATTGGATTTCAAGAGCCATCGCCTTGAGGGACCAGCGAGCGCACGTGGTGCCGCGATGTCTGGTGCTTGGTGGATCGCTACCCATCAGGTCCAGGAAAACGGGTGACCGACGAATAGTTGTCACTAGTAGTCGAAGCATCGCTAGAAACCCGCCGCCCTGCGCAGATAAATAGAATCGTTGAAGGATTGCCTGCAGCTCATAACTTGCAGTCGAAACTCGGTACACTTGGGTTGAACTTGGGATCTGCTGCTCCAACAGCGTGAGCATGTCTTGAATGCGCCCAAGAATCTTGGAGTCGCCGTCCGTCGACACACCCACAATTCGCTTGCGCCACGCAGGAATGATAGCAGTGAGCATGCGTTCAAGAGTATGGAACAGCTGCAGCTGAAAAGACCGCTCGGTTGCGGGTAGCGAAACCAAATGTGCACTGTGAATCTCTCCAACGCTGTAGAACCGCAGTCGCGCGTCGATAAACGGCCGCTTGGGGACGCAGGTGTGTGCAGAGAACTCGAGGCCGAACCCCCATGACGAATGAAGTAGCGTCGACATCATCTGCAAACTTCCAGCCGTCGCGAGCCGAACGAACTCGAGAGCTTGTTCCTCGCTTCCCAACTGGCAGATCCGCCACGGACCACGGCCCGTTCCGAGTCGTGGACGCTTGGACGTCGTCATGTCTCGAGCTTGGAGCCCAACGTTCGAACAAATCTCGTGCTCAGCGGCCTCCATTGGGACTTGAAGCGTAGGCATGTGCGCATTCAGCCACCGCATCGTATGAGCCAGCTGATGGTACGACAGCCCGCCGGCTAATAGCTCGACCATGGAGTCCAGCTCCTCGCGGCTCCACACGACGACACGGTAGATGGGGACACCGATGGGTGTCCATGTCGTGATGGTCGCGGTCAGCTTGCGCTTCTTTTCATCCTGCGGGAGTCGGTCGAAGCTGCGGAAGGCTCCTGGCGCGGGCGTCCAGTTGTCGCAGGGCGATCGGTTGTCGTCGTGGGTCGGCGCGAACGCGAACACCTCGATCTCGCTGCTGGATAGCTGCAGCACAAAGTCAAGCACTGGCGCGGGCAGCTCGAACCAGCAGCGCAGCTCCTCGAGCGTGGGCTCGCTGGCCGCGATCTCGTTCGGCGCGCGCGGCTGCGGCAGCTGTGACGGCGGCGGGTCCCTGCCGCCCGTGGCCGGGAAGAAGGCGCGCTTGTCCTCGTCCGAGAGCTGCTCGTAGCGCGTCCATAGGCTGGCGTGCTGCGAGGCGTGGTGCTGCACGTACTGGTCGGTGCGGAAGGCCTTCTTGAAGAACTTGAGGTTGGCCGTGACCTTGCGCTTGCGGCCGGCGCGCTCCTCGCGGCCGAAGTGCTTGCAGAACAGGCACAGCGCCAGCGTCACGTCGCCCGTCACCTGATCGCGCGTCACAGGCTCCAGCGCGAAGTTGAGCTCGTGCTGCTTGAGGAAGCGCAGCGACCGCTTGCGCTCGGCGCTCGTGCCGCCGCGGGCGTCCGCCGACGGCTGCGACTCCATTTACGTGACCTGTGGCGCGACGCGCGTCCGTGTTGGGGCGCGGGCCTTATAGGACGTGCGGCTACGGTACTTGTCGCGTATCAACTTCAACGCCGATGGCACCGTTGGGGAAACCTTGATGTGGTGATGAGGGAGCTGGCGGTTGCGGTCGTGGGGTCCGAGGGCGTCGCGCGGCTTCAGGTCGGCGAGGGGCTGCGCATGGGCGAGATCAAGAAGAAGCTCGCGGAGAAGCTGGGCTACAGGCTGCCGCCGTCGGGGATCAGGCTGTTCCTCGCCAAGCTGGGGGACGGCGAGTGGCTCGCAGAGAATGGCCCAGAGCTGGCGGCTTTGCGGCAGCTACCGACACCGCAAGACTCCCCGTACCTGGTGAGCCCGTTAAATATGTCGTTCAGTGTTCGGCGCTGTGTGCCGCTTTGTGAAGCCAACGAGGGCGCGGTGCACATTCTTGCGATCGTCCCTGCGCGCACGATCGACCAAGTGGAAGCAAGTGTCGCCATGTCGCCTCGGCCTTTAAAGAAAGGTTTTTTTCAAGACCCCGTGGACGGCCACTGTGGACAAGTGTCCGCGGCTTGACTTTAACGCCGTGCCAGACTTCGTCGACTTTCTTTGTATCCCGTCGATCTACCTCGACAAGGCTGGGGTCCGTAGTGTTGAAGGAAAAAATCATTTGTGGCTTTACAGACGCAGAGCTTTGAAAGAATTGTGGAGCGAAATGGAGTGGTGTTGCCTTCGTGCCCAAGCGAGGCTTCTGATTTTCGGTCCTCCAGGCGTCGGCAAGACTTGTGCGGCGTTCTCTTTTGCATGCGGTGGAATCGATCGCTCCAAGTGGAACGTACTTTGGGTTCACTTCAGCGGCCCGGAAGAAAACAGCATGCACTGCGTCAAATTCGACGGCGACACGAAGTCAACATGCGCGCTGAACTTGCCGTTAGCTGCGGAGGATGTGTTTGATCTTCTAGTATCTTCGACGAATTCTGAGCGCGGCTTGTTCGTATTTCTTGACGGCTGCAGAGGCGAGAATGCACATCTGGGGATATCGCAATTTATTGCAACATGGCAATCTAATGATCCAGCTCGCTATCGACTCATCTGCTTAATGTCAGTGTCGCCGAATAAGATGGATTACAATCCTCACAATTACATGGTGCTGGAGACGCCTAGCGGTAACCCTTCGAGACAAAATCCGGCGTTCATGAGTGTGATGCAGTTTCGTCTCGTGTCGTGGCGACTAGAAGAGTATCTAGCGGCAGTAGCTCACCGCGGTCTGTTCGAGTCGGTGATGGGTGCGTTTGGTGTTAGTCAATCCGAAGCAGTTATCTCGAGTGCCTCCCGCCGCCACGAACTAGTCAAAGAGAAGCATCACGTTGCAGGTGGATGTGCACGAGCAATGTTTGTGTTTTCAAGTGATACTGTTGAAACTACTTTGGAGCACTTTGTGACCAGAATGGGGCATCCAGAATTGCATCATCCTCAACATGCAGATTACTACGCTTCTACTGTTGGCCATCGACTGCTTGCAGTTTACGATGACGGAAACGAGAACAAAGCAGTCTTCCGTGGTGACATCGTAAGCAGCTATGCTTCAAAGTTGCTAGCGAAGTCACTTCGTCCAGAGGAGCTCGTGGCATTACCGACGCGCACTGTGCGCGGTTTGTCGATGAATGGGTGGTTGTTCAAGGCTTGGCTGATTTCATCGTTGCGATACGGATTCAAGTTTCGGCACAAGTTCGATGCCAGCACGGTGAATGCTTGGGAAGGGAAACCAGTGAGAGATTTTGATCAAAACAAACCATTCAACGCGTGTGCTGAGGGGTTCTTCGTCCCCACAACGTGGGGTGAAGTTGGTTACGATGCGATTCGCATTTGCCGAGACAAAATGCGTCGACTTCAGGTAGTCATTTTGCAAGCAACTTGTGCGAAAGTGCACGCTTTTGATCCGAATTCTCTTGTCGAATTACTGAACATGGTTCGAGGTACTAAGCAGTGGGTTGTCTCAGTCGAGCTATGGTTTGTCGTCCCTGAGTCGATTTTGGACGAGTTTCACTACGTTGTCAGTCCATGTGATCCCTATTCTTTTCAACTCAAGGTCGAAGCGGACTTCGCGGAGTTGGTAGCTCACTGTGTTGGCGGGAAAGGAAGCCTGGCTATCAAAGCCCGAGTCCGACCTGTGAGCGTCGAGTACCCATACTTTGCGAATTGATTTGCCACTACTTCTCGTGCGGCAAACCCGACATTAGTTGGATTTTTTTTGGATGATGGAATTGCTTGACCATGAATGGAAAGGTAGCTTTAGGTTCCTGGACTTCCATCTCTCATTCAGTTCATGTTATGCAGTGAAACAAGGTCATGGACTATTCAGTTCACAATGAGCCAACATGATATTTTCAACTCCCCTAACACTATTCTGCCAACTGAACACCAATATGAAGGGTTCCAAGTGGTCCAATGCGCAGTACGATGGGCTGTGTTTCCTTACGCAGCAGCTCCAGGAAATACCTGTCGTTCTCCTTAGCTCCCCTGCGAACAGCAGATACCTTTGTTTGGTTGCCTTCTTTCTGACTAGTTCGAATTTTGCTGTTGTCAGTTGCTGTCTCAGCGACGTCATCGTTGTCGCTAAATGCCGTATCTGTTTCATAATCGCTGGCACCATCTGCTGTAGAAACTGAGGTGTCATTCGTAAACTCGACGGCGGGCTGTTGAATTGGTGCAGAATTCTGCATTGCAACGCCCTTAGACACTTTGACTTGTTCATACCTAGAAAAAACTTCCGTTGACTCGTTGCTGTCGTCTTCCTCCTCTTGATCTTCTTCGCCTTCTTCTGCCTCATCTACAGACTCAATCGGACCGCCAACGCGACTTTGGTAAACGTTTTTTCGGATCAAAAAACCACGAAAGTGGGCCTGTAGCACGACAGCTGCTGCTGCTTCGCTTGGGTAATGCTCCTCCTCAACGACTCGCACAGGACGCTTACGGCCAGGACTACCTGCATTAGCACAAGCAGTAGCAATACCAGCTACCACAGCTCGAGGACTCCCAGAAGGACTGCGGTACCCCGAGGCAGATGAGTTGGGTGCAATGGACCGCTCGAGCTCTGGGAATGCTATTACCTGTGCACCAAATAAGTCCGCATCTAGATGAAGTCGAGAAAGCAAGAACTTGGAGAAAGTGAGTGTGTCCATGCTGGCTGCAATGCTGTGAGATGACTCATGGCTTGCAACGTTCAGGATGGCAGCGACAAATTCTGGAGTCAGCACGCGCTCGGAAAACAAACCTGACGTCGGGTTGAAGACTCTTACGGCAATACTCTCATGGATGTCTTGCATCTGATGGTCTTTCCATCTCCACGGTTGGTATAACGTGTGCGACTGGGAAGCTGGGATCGAAATGGTCACTTGACCTAGCAGATACGCCTCTCTCCAAACCAACCCAGTTTGCAGCAAAACAGTAGGATGAGATGGCTCAAGAAAGAATGGGGTTGTTGTTGTCAGAAGTTGCTGTCGTGAGCGCTTGCGCTGAAGAGTTGAGGTTGTGACTGGAACAGAAATCGACATACCTTCACAGAATCGCAGCTGGGGATTCACTCGGGCATTCAAAATGAGGGCTTCTTTGAACTGCTCGCTGTTGCTATCGTTGCCTCCACTTGGAACCGAAATGATATGCAAGTGACTCATTGCCGTGATCACCATGCGCTCGATGCTGATGCGCCGATGGCGCACATCTCGATCTCCGCCCAATACCACATACAACTCATCAATGATGACTTCTGTCATAAGTGAGGTGACTGAGGATTTCAACGACTGTGGTGCTGTGGCTCGTGCGGGCGGGAGTTGGTCGAACACACAGAAGCTTATCGCGGCACGATTTGTCTCGCTGGTTGTTTCATGTGATCGAAACACGAGTCCAGGAGATGTGGTTGCTGCTGCAGTCATGCAAGTAGATGCAAGCACGTGTAGTCGCCGCTTCTTGTTGCGGTGTCTTTGCTGCTGCTCTTTCGATCCGCGTGTGGGGTACGTAGCTTCCCTCGACTGGGGGCTGTGCTTGTCCAATTCGTCCTGCTCTTCGTCGCTTTCGGAAAAACTATTGAACTCTGAGCTTTCCAGCTCAATAATCTGATGTACGCACAGCGACAACAAGTGAGAGCTCACATCGACCAGTAGCGATCCGTTACTCCGGTTGTTGTTGTCACCAGAGGTATCACCAATCGTGGAGGTGTGTTTGTCTGAGGTCGGCATGAGAAAGAGAATTTCACCCCTACCGCTCTCAAGCACCGCAAACTGCACGTGATCACAAATGCTGCGAGCGATCTGCTGCATAGACCAGTTCGTACCCGCCGCAGCCTCTGTTTCTTCTGCCAGCGAACGGGAACTACTCGTCTCGATGAGCTCGTGTGCCATCTCTCGTGTTACTGATAATGTGTACTCGCATTTCGATTCGCGGTGGAAAGCAAAGACATCAAATCCGTACGGATTGCGCACTCCGTCGCCACAAAAAACGGAAAGCACCAAGTAGGTTCCTCCTACAAACCTGCCGGTTTTCAGAAGCTGGTACTTGAGATCACCAGGTGCTTCAGGCTGACCTTCTTGTGCCTGAAGGTCGCCAATAAAAGTCGCTGACCCGCTCCCGGACGCACTCGCCTGCCGCAGGATCGAAGGGGCTCTTCGTGGGGAGCTTACATTTTCTGGATTATGCTGGACATCGCTTCTCGAGCTATGCAATGGTAATCGGGCTATTGTTTTGCGTGGGGAGCTGACCAAGTTGTCTAAGTTGCTATTGTTTGCGAGACCACTGGAACTTTGTTGAAGAGAGCATTCACCGGACCCGATGCTTCCACCTCTACTGGGCGACGAGATAGGAGGGAGTCCTGGTTGCTGAGGCATCGACCTCCGCAATGAACGGAATGCCGGTGCAAGGTTTAAAGCCGTTTTCTTCGGTGATGTTGGAATCGCTTTGATGGGGTGGATCCCACTTGGTGACGGTTGAATGCTAGGCAACGACGCCCCACCCCCTCCTCCTCGAGTTGACGCCGCTTTTGTTGTTGCTGCTGTAATGGACGCATGCTTTCCCGCCAAGAAGGACAGATCTTCGTCGTCGTCTTCGCTGTCTCGAAACAGCGAGGCTGCAGCAGAATTGTGCTGTGAGTGAGTTGGAGAAGCGATAATATCTCTTGCTAGCGGAAACTCGCAGATAGACGACAAGTACGATACATTCTGGCGCCACTCCCGCCGCAGATCGTCATTGCGATAGTGAGACGCGCTTCTCTTGATACGATCGAAGAGTCCAACATTACTAGCTTCAATCTCTCGTAGTTTACGCACCCGGAATGCGCGGTTCAGCGATTTCTTGGCCGGGGGAGGTCCGACAGGGAAGCTAGGCGACAGCGCTCCTTTCTTGATGCTGGTAGGAGCGACTGATCGAAACTCATCTGCCTTACACATTGATGCGTCATGCTCAGCGCCGCCAAACCACATAGAGGGGTCTTCCTTGACAGGTTCTGGTGCACCCTCAAAATCATCGTCATCTTGGTATGAGCCAAAAGACTGTGCTGAGCCTGTGGGGTCTTCGGTAGTCGGTTCTTCATTCCCATTTTGAACATCTTCGCTGTCAACCTTGTCCCCTACTGTATCAAGCGTAGCAGTGCTGCTAGAGCCACCAACGGTACCACAAACTGACGTCTGGTTGCGCCGGAACGAGTTTGGAGGTCGTGCAGCAGGCGGCTTGCTGATGATTCCCGTGAGGTATGATTTGACGCCACTGATTTTGCGTCGGTGCAGCTCCTGCGCGCGCTCGACCTCCCTGGAGCGGCAAATCTTGCTGCTCGATTTTTCGGCGCGGTGCATGGCGCCGGTGCGGAGGCCCCTCTTCGTGCTCCTTACGTGTTGACACACGAGGTACTGAGTCCGTCGACGTGGCAGCAAGTGAGTTCGCGCTATGCGCGTGCATGCAAATTTGAGGGCGATAATTATACTCTTGTTGTCTCGTTTTAGACGATGATCCAAGCTGCAGCATAGCACGCAGGCAGCAGCGACGCACAGGCACCAACACCGGCATGGCTGTTGCCCCACCAGGAATAGCAATGTGGTGTGTGTAACAAGACATGACTCAATCTTCCGCGTCGAAGTACCGGTCCTGCGCGTCGCGATCCATCTCATCCAGGTCGTCAAGCGTTTCGTCCGCATCGACCGCTGCGTAATCGACATACTCGCCGTCCTCTCCGTGCAGGAATCGCGCACTCATGACCTCCACGAGCACCCTCCGCCGCTCCTCGATGCTCACTGCCATCTCTCCGTCTTCGTCCTCGTCGCTAGAGCTGTCCTCCTCCTCTTCCAGTTCGTCCTCCTCGAACAACCGCTGCTCGCGCTTCCTCGCAGCCGAGTCGTCCCGCGCCTCGAATCCTCCCCACTTTTCCTGCTCGGCCATGCGGCGCATCTCCATCTCGCTGCGCTCGCGCGTTTTCATCAGGAACGCCGAGAGCGAGGCTGCCTCCTCCGGCATGTCCCCGTCGGCCTCTGCCCTCCCGCGCTCGGGCAGGTACTGGCCGAGGTAGAAGTGGAACAGCGCGGGGCTGCGCTGCTGCATCATGGCGTCCGAGAAGTACGCGTCCTCGCTTTCCTGCCCCTGCCCCTTGGCCTCCTGCTCCTCGCCTTGCAATAGCTGCTGCAGCCGCCGGTAGCGCCGGTTCTTGGCGGTCGCGCCGCCGCTCGCGCGCCGCCAGTCGCGGGCCACGACGTCGCTCGCTGGTGCCAAGTGGCCGTTTACTTGTTGCGCGTGGTCTTCCGGCAGCTGCAGCGACGCCATGTACGCGTCTAGCGGGTCCATGTCGACGTCGGCGTGCTCCATCGCTTGTCTTGGCTCTTGGTGGATGACATGCACACGAAGCTGAGCGTGTCCGGTGGAAACGGTCCGTTTTAACAAGCAAGTCACGGGGACAGTTCAACAACGAGACACATTGAAGGGACGCGGCGAGTGAGGCACGAGAGGCGGTGTTGATCCTTACGGCGTACTCGCTGCGCGCTTCTATCGATATGACACGGTCCTAGTCCTTCTTGAACGGCGCGAGCAGCTCGGCGAGCTCGCCCGACTTGTTCATGTCCGTGAGGATGTCGCAGCCGCCGATGAACTCGCCGTTCACGTAGAGCTGCGGGATCGTGGGCCATTGCCTGCGAGGACAGCTCACGGTTAGTGCTGAAGCGGAGGATGAGCGAGAGACAGTGATGCGAGACGCACGAGTACTCCTTGACACCCTCGCGGATCTCCGGGTGGTCGAGCACGTTGACGCTGTCGAAGCTGATGCCCTGCGCGTGCAGGATGCGCACCACCTGCATGCTAAAGCCGCACTGCGGCGCCTGCGGGGTGCCCTTCATGTACAGCATGATGGGGTACGTCTTCACATGGCTCTCGATCATCTTGAGGATCTCGTCCTTCTCCGTTGACTTGGCCGCGTGGTACTTGGGCTGGAAATCCGAGTGCGACTCGTCGCTGAACAGCCGGCGCGAAGCCACGGCCGCCACGGCCGGAGCCGCCGCCGCAGCGCCGCGCGGGGCCGCGGCCAGCGCCAGCTGCGAGCTGCGAGCAGCCGTCAGCAGGGTGCGGCGCGCCGTCGAGTTGATCGCCGCCAGCATCTTCGAGCGTTCGAGCGGCTCCGAGTTCGGGAATGCGGCGTTCTGGTGATGATGTGTGGCGTTGGGTGAGTCGCGGCGCGGATTGGCTGGAATTTATATAATTCCAGCGATACCATTCGCGGAAAAGATGCGCTGCGACACTACAAGCGTCACTGAATCGGGGGGAGTGCTCTTCGCTCTTGTCGGGGTGGGAAAGGGGAAACCTGCTCGGACTTGCCATTTGTATACCGCCGACGACGCCACCAGCCGAGAAAGGACGGCGCCGGCAGCTTCCCCGCCGCGCTCGCCCGCTCGCCGCCGCTCCCCCCACGCCACGCGCCGCGCTCCGCTGTAGATGATGAACCCGCCGAACCAGCCGACTGCCGCTGCGCAGGCCGCGCAGGCCGCCGCGCGGCTCGCCGGCTACTCGCAGTTCTACGGCGCCGGACAGCCCGGCTTCGCACCGGCACCGTCCATGCGGCCGCCTCCTCCAGGCTCGTTCGGCCGCCCTCCGCCGCCTCCGCACGCCTTCCCGCGCGGGACGCCGCCCCCGCCCAACATGATGATGCGTCCGCCTCCCCCTCGCCCCCAAGCGGCCAACCAGTGGCAGTGGTCGAACGGACAGGCGGCGTCCGCGACCACGGTGGTCGCGTCGGCGCCGCCCGTGCGCTTCCCGCTGCCCCCGCGAAACCACCTGGGCCCTCCTCCTCGGTGCGTTGCTGCTTGATGTCGCCGATGTGATAGTGCTGGAGCTAACCGTGTGCTGCTGGATGGTAAACAGGGGATTCTCTAACGCTGGTCCTCCCGCTAAACCCGCCCCTGCTTTTGGCGCTGCTTCTCAGAACGGTGCTGGTCCTGCTTTGAATACCAAGTGGCCGGACTCGCTTCACGACTACGTGAAGCGCGCGTTTGCTCGGTGCAAGGGTGCTGCGGACCAAGCATTGACGCAGCAAGCGCTAAAAGAGCTGATCACAAACGCCATTACGGCGAACAACCTTTGGACCCGCAACTGGCATGTTGAGCCACTGCCGACTCTAGTCGGAGACACCATTCCCGCCCGCATGGCAAACGCGCAGCCGACTCCAATGCACCAGCCTGGCTTCCACAAATTCAACGCAAATTCCGCGAATCCCGTCGCTAACGCGTTCGCTGCAATGGAGTCAAACAAGCTGAAGCGAAAGCATACGGGCGGTATTGAAGGAGCGGTGGAGGACGTGGCAAAGAAAAACCAGAGGCGGCAGCGTTTTCATAAAGACAAGTCGGAGCTGGCAAAGCTTGTGACTCCGACTGTCGATACGAAGAAGCTGCGCGTTCTCAATGAAGAGGGGGAGTTGGACCTTGACGCCATGGTCATCAAAGGTACTTGTCAGACAGTTGAGAAGGAATATCTGCGTCTAACCTCTGCGCCACACCCGTCGACCGTGCGCCCCGAGCCGATCCTTAAGGAGGCGCTTGCGCTCGTCAAGAAGAAGTGGAAGAAAGGCAAGTGCGATTATATATATGCGTGTAGCCAGCTGAAATCGATCCGCCAGGACTGCACGGTGCAGCACATCAAGAACGACTTCACGGTGCTAGTATATGAAACTCATGCTCGCGTCGCGCTCGAGTCGGGCGATATCAACGAGTTCAATCAGTGCCAGACGCAGCTGCATGAGCTCTACGAGCAGGCGCTGCCTGGACAGGCGATTGAGTTCCTTGCGTACCGCGTGTTGTACAGCGTGTATGTGTCGCTCCAAGCCAAGAAGGCTGACTCGAACGCTGGCGTGCTCGGCATGTACAGTGTGCTCTCCAGTATCACGGACAAGCTGCGCGCAGACCCTGTGATAACCCACGCGCTTGCTGTCCGTGCAGCTGTCGCGCAAAACGACTACCACCGCTTTTTCCGATTGTATGTGAATGCTCCTAACATGGCAGGTTACCTGATGGACCCGATGGTTCCGGCAATTCGACTCGCAGCTCTTCGTGCAATGTGCAAGGCGTATGTTTTCGCTTGGTGCTGAGCTGTGCCTTAGTGCAATCGTGCTGACAACTCGGTGTTTTGACACAGGTATCGACCATCGCTCTCGCTCCAATTCATCCGCGATGAGCTCAAACTAAAAGGCAAGGACGGCGAGGAGTTTATCGCGAAGAGCGGTCTTGCGTTTATGAAAGGCAACAAGGAAGTTATCGACACCAAGAACTCGGACATCGTGTGGGTGCTCAGCGATCAATCATCCCTGATCTAAACTCTATTGTAGTGAGACCAAGTCGATACAGTCTCGATAGCAGTCAAGCTTTTGCACGCCATCAGAGTCGCCCTGCGTGTCATCCCTGATCGCGGTGACTACAGTCGCAAACTTCTCGCGTCAATCAGCCTGACTGCGTTGAAGACTGCGCTGTGTTCCATCTGCTGACTGCGTCAATGCCTTCGATGAAGCATTTTGCTTGTAGTATCGCCCGCGAGCGGGCAAAGACGCAATGATGCAGTTTGGAACAACCGCAAGGCCATAGTCGCGTGTAGAAGTAACCCGCTGCGTGTTCGTCAAGACGACTAGAGCACGCAGGTGCGTTGATGGTAGCTAGGTTTTCGAATGTTTTCCTGATCAATCGATCTGTTATTCCCTTCGAGCACGTGGTGTATGTTTCCTGGCATGTTTGTTTTTTGCTAATCATCCTTGCATCCATCCTGAATCTACGCCTTACAGCTTGAGCTTCTTAGCCGCAGGCTGCATGGAACCCTCTCGCGCAAGCTGCACCATGGCGGCGTCGGCGATGGCGAGGGTCGCCATGGCCTCAACGAGCGGCACGGCACGCGGCAACACGCACGGGTCATGACGGCCCTTGGCCTCGAGCACCGTCTCGTTACCAGCGTAGTCGACGGTCGACTGAGCGCGGCCGATGGTCGACACAGCCTTGATGGCCACGCGGAAGTAGATGTCGGCGCCGCTCGTGATTCCGCCGAGCACGCCACCGGCGTGGTTCTTGGTCACACCCAGACGCGTCTGGCCGTCCACACGGTTCTGCTCCTCGTCGGGCAGGCGGCAGAACGGGTCATTGTGCTCCGAGCCGCGCATGCGCGTGCCCGAGAAGCCCGAGCCGATCTCAAAGCCCTTGGTGGCCGGTAGTGACATGATCGCGTGCGCCAGCGTCGCCTGCATCTTGTCGAAGCACGGCTCACCGAGACCCACCGGAACGTTGCGGATCACGCATGTGACGACGCCGCCCGTCGAGTCCTCGTCATGCTTGCACGAGCGAACCTCAGTCGACATGGCGCACGCCGACGGCGGATGCGGACAGCGCACCGGCACCAGATCGTCCGTGAGCCACTTCTCCAGGTCCGCGGGAGCCGGCACCACATCTCCGCGGCGGTTGTACACGACCTTGTCCTTGTCCATGTAGGCGGCAGTGGCGAGGTCGTCCGTGGCGCTCACGAACCAGGCGTCGTACTTCTTGTCCTCTTCGAGCTGCTTCTTGGCGACCTCGGCCTTGTCGTCGCCCGTCACGCGCGTCCACTTGCTCGGGTCGCGCAGAATGCGCAGCGAGCCGATCTCGTCCACCTGCTCGCGCGTGTACACCTCCTTGGTGGGGTCGCTGCGCGCCTCGGCGGGCATGTCGACGTTGCCGATGGCGCTCACCCAAGCGACGACCGTCGTGCCGAAGCGCTCACGGAGCCACTTGTCAGCGATGGCGGCAGCAGCAACGCGGCCAATAGTCTCACGAGCACTGGCGCGGCCGCCGCCACTGGCCGCGCGCGTGCCGTACTTCATCTGGTACGTGTAGTCGGCGTGTCCGGGGCGCGGCACGGTGTCCATCTCCTTGTAGTCGCCGGGGCGCACGTTCTCGTTGGCAACGAACAGCGCGACCGGCGTGCCAAGCGTGAAGCCCTTCTCCGTGCCGCTCATAATGGTGACCAGGTCCTTCTCGTCGCGCGGCGTGGTGAGCTTGCTCTGGCCGGGGCGGCGGCGCGTCAGCTGCGGCTGGATGTCGGCCTCGGTCAGCTCGAGCGACGGCGGCACGCCGTCCACGATGCAGCCCACGCCCTTGCAGTGGGACTCGCCGAACCTGCATTGACACAGCGCGGAGAGCTGTTAGAGCGTCGCGCGGGCCCCAGAGCGAGTTCGCGGGCGGGAAAACGCACGTTGTGACGCGGAAGAAGCGGCCGAAGGAGCTCATGGCGCTGCTGGCTGCTGGCGGATCGCGGACGGAGCGGAGGAGGGCGGGTGCTGCGGGCCGCGCAAATGCGAAAATGCTGGTGGATGCGCGAGGTACGCGGCGCCGAGCGGAGGTGACTGCTTGGAGGGAAGGTTTTCTACCAATCAAAATGGTCGATATATGAAATTGTAGCGAATCAAAGCGGCGAAATGAGGGTGCTATTTGAAGGAGGGGGCGCAATTGTGGAGCGCAGCAGGGGGCACAATACCATAATCGCTCGCGTTGCGGTGCATTGGTGTTTAATCGCTGCTCGCACCTCTTTGCGACCATCTTGGGCTCAGTATGCCGGCTTTGCGCAAACGCCCACTAGCCTTGCTACAATGCGAATTCGGCATTGGTCGTCGCTATGCTCTGCTCGCTTGGAGTTCCTGGATGCAGGCGGATTTATCACCTTGCAATGGAGCTTTGAGAGAGATGGAGCCACGTGGGAGGGGCTCAATACTCCGTCAGCTACTATTTTACTCAAGAAAACTGTATGGACACTCGACTGCACCGCCGGATCCTCACGGTTTAACATCTTGCGTGTGTCATGCAGCTTGGGCTGCTTCGTGCCACTTCACACGAGAATGCTGTCTTTGCGCAATCCCGCTCCCGGCGTCTCGACAGCGTGTTGAGACTGCTGCTTCAGATTGAAGTTCAACTCCCATCCGATCCTGCAGCATCCCCAATCTACGCGAGCTGGTCCTCACGCTCCACCATCATGCATCCGATTACAACTCACACGACGAGGTATCTGAGCACAAGGGATCTGGTATCGAGCGAATATTGTCGTAATTGGCGCTTCGAGCAGACTGGTGTGCTTGAAACGCAGCCAATGCGCTGCAGAAGTCACAGCCCTCAGTCCACACTTGTTACCAAACGCATCCAGTCTGCACGGTTCCACTGAGACTCCCATGGTGTGGTAAAGTCGATCATAGCCGGGCGAGGTCGTGCGTCTGAGTTTGCTTGCTGACGTCAGTCAGTTGTCAAAAGGCTGTTGGCTCCAGCTTCAACTTCAACGTGATACACCGCCACGCGAGTGCATCGCATTTTTGTATTCCTCCATCCACTCTAACCATCGACGGCACGGCCAATGGGCGGGAATAGTTCACTACTGCTACTATTGCTACTTCCGCTCATCTGGTCCTCAAGTGCCCGAATTGCACGCCGGAGGTCCTCCATCTCAACGCGCTGCTTGGCGATAAGCGCGTCGGGATCGCCTCCAACCTGTGCCAGCGACGCCTTGAGCTCTCGGTCGCCATCGAATCCATCCGGAAGCCCTCGGTGCTTCTTCTTGCTCGATGACGAGCCTGACATGATTCCAGCCGTGGTGGCTGCTGCGCGCTGGGTTTGTAGCGAAGCTCGAGCAGCCTGTAACGCTCCGCGCAGCTCGTTGATCTCGCGAATGAGCGCCATGTTATCACTTGTGGCATGCAGCGTAGCGCGCTGCTGCGCCTGTGCATCTTGGGTTGCTTTTTGCTGCAGCACGCGAACAGACTTCTCAAGGTACTCTCGCTGTCTGGAATACTCGCGGGCAATGTCGGCGTCAACCTCATCGGACCCACCAGCGCTGCCATCCTGAGCGTCTGCGGTGTTTTTGCTATCATCTGTCACATACAACTTGAAGAGTTCAGCCATGGCACGCGCAAGAGCTGAAGGGTCTTGTATGAACTGCACTGCTGCATGTAGATCAAAACGAAAGCGTTTGGTCCACGTTCGCTGATCTCGGCGCTGAGAACGAAGTCGTGCCGTCTCCCGCTGCAGAGCATCGATTCGTGCGCGCTGCTCGCCGATCAGCAAGTCAAGCTGTGCGTTACTCTTGTGAAATAGTTCGAGCTCACGATCCATAGCTTGAATCTGTGACTTCATGTCGTGGATCTCGTTCTCGCGAGGCTCGATCGCGCGCTTCAGCTCCTTGATCTTGTAATCCAAGACAAACTTGAACTTTTCAAGCTCCTGGTTCTTCTTCTTGAGATCGTAGATGCGTTTCTCTTTTTCTCCGATCGTCTCGTCACGTGCGCGGATTTCGCGCTTGAGTGCTTGGATCTCTTTCTCCAGCCCCTTGATGGCTTCTATCAATGCTTTCTCTTTCTCGAGCAACGTCTTGATCGTGTCTCGCTGGTCTTCGATGTCTTTTTGGAGCGCTGAGAATTTCTTTTTCATGATACCGTTCTCGCCTTTAAAACGCAGTGTCGCCTCGCGCTCTGCCTGGAGCTTGTCGTCATATTTGCGTGCAAGTGCGGCGACTTCAGCGTCTACATCTTGCTCAACTTGTGTAATTGTCTCACGATACTCACGAGCAAGCTCGGCATTCTCTTCCTGGAGTTGTACTCGCAGCTGTCGGTCTTCGCCCAGACGCTGCTCAAAGTCATCGGCCACCTCAGCCACATACGCATCATGGGTTGCCACAAGCTTCTTTTGCTCGCTCTGCCATCGCACTCGCTGCGCCTCTCTCTGCGCAAGTGCATCTTGATACTTTTCAACCTCTCTCATGATTCGCTGCTGCGCCTCAGCCTCGAGTTGCTGCATACGCTGTAGGTGACGATCATCAAGCTGCTTGAGCTGGTCTTCGTACTCCATCTCCATGTCATTCTTGTCCTCGCGCAGTAGCTCATACTTGGCCTTTTCCTGCTCGATTTCGTGAGTGAACTTTTCCGTCAGCTCTTTTAGCTGCTCGTTGTATGTCATATCCTTGAGTCGCAGCTGGTACTCGTTGTGCAGCATCAACTCGTCAACTTTGCTCTTCAGTTCCAGCATGAGGGCATTTTTTTCTTCCAAATCGGACTTGGTCACCAGAATCTCTTCAGAGAAATGTGACGATCCACCATTCAAGAACAGTCCATGATGATACCCACTCGACACGGACTCCTCTTTACCTCCAGCACTCGGTGTGCCACCACTCGTTGCAGTCGGTCGTGGTCTACCCTCTTTGTCGCGTACCTCAAAGATGCACAGCGCGCCATCCTCACCTGCCGCAAACAAAAAGCAGTCGTCATGAGATGTTCGCAAGCGAGTGATAGGCGCACTCAGGCACTGAAATTCACTCGCTTCGCCGGTGAGAGGGAAGCGAAAACATCGAACGGAGCCCGGACGTTCCGGCTCAGCTACCCCAGCAAACAGAAGTCGTTGCGATCGAGCCAAAACGAGCTGTCCGAGCGCGCCACCATCACAAATGAGCTCGCGTGTGAGCTGCGCACTTGGAAACTCGATCTCTTTCAGCATCCGATCACCACCTGCCGCAAACACTGCCGTGCCTTCGCGATTGCCCAGAGCAGAGAAGTAGGGCACCCCTTTTTGGACAAACTCCGCCTCCCGCTTTCCTTCATCGACGTCCCATTGGTAGACAGCGCCATCCAGACCAGCAGAAATTAAAGCTGAGTCGTCAGCATTCCAGAAGAGCGATCGGACTTTTCCGTTGTGACCTCGCAGAGTCGACACGAGCTCTCCTGTGAAAAGAGAGAAGATCTGGATGGCATTTCCATTGACTGCAGCGAACAGATGCCCTCCAGCGCTGAATTGGCACTCTCGGCATGCCTTGACCGGAAACTCTTTGACAACGCGCAGATCGTCCATTAGAATGTTGAGCAAGCGCAATTTATCCGCAAAGCCCACAAGGAGCTGGAAGCCGGACGGATGCGCCGCTACGCTAAATGCCTCTTCTGAAAACACTTTAGCCACTTCACATCGCCGCTCAAGGTAGTTCCAGACCCGGACGGACCGGTCGAGCCCACAAGTCACTACGATTGGTTTACGTACGCACACATCCATGCCAGTAATGCATGGTGGTAGAGGGGGCTGTGAAGATGCCGAGGCATTTGCTAAAGCAGTATTTGATGCGGCAGATCCTCCAGTGACGTTGTTGTTGAGGACAGTCGGGTCACTTGGGCGGTGAAACGGGGAAACAACAAATTCGACGTCAGGATCCGGCTTGCCGTGGTATGAAGACAATGAGGTAGCACCTGCTCCTCCATTTATATCGTCGCCTACCACGCCCGGCGTTGCTCCTGACATCAAGACAGGAGATGAAGAGGATCCTGTAGTTGCCGGTGGGTGAGGGTTGTATGGGAAAGTTAACAGTTGGCATGCCGTAGTTGCGACCACAATAGTATCTTCGTTTGGGCTCACAGCGATAGAGGTGACAGCGGCTGGCGCGGAATCCACTCGTATTTGCCGTTGCATGACGAGTAAGTCCGTCCCGACGTCTTGCTGGCTTTCCTCTACCCCTGGTGGTAGTACAGAAGAAGCTTGTTGAATCCCGTACAGCCGCACGGTCGAGTCGTCAAGTCCACATACGACACCCTTGGAGGTAGCCACGAGAGAGTGTATCGCACGATCCATACCAGGAGATGCTGCCAATCGTGCTGCCAGCTCTCCACCTCGGAACAAAAGCAGATCCCCTCCGGATGTTCCAGCAAGGAGGCAATCATGACGCTGCTTGAGCCATGCGTGGGATAGCACGTTGTGGCTGTCTATCCGCGGACTCGGCATCGGTCGGAACGCACTCTCCAGCAGCCGGAAGAATCGCACGAGGTTGGCTCCGACAACACACACAAGACCCGGGTCCACGTTGCTGAAAGAGCACCCGGACACCACTGGTGCGGACAAGGATGCTGGTGCCGAGGAATTACCCGCGTTCATATCCGCCGTGGACGCGTTGAAATGGTGAGAGGACATGGAACTGGCTAGCGCGCTTGGCCCCATGGTCGGCGCGGAGGGAAGCACAATCGGCGCGCGTATACTAGCAACAGGCTTGCCCTTGGCCCAGTTCCAGCATGTGAGCACCCAGTCTGGTGCACCTCCTTGGGCAAGCAGCAATTGGCCGTCGGCACTGAACTCGAGCCAGACGCACGCAGGAGCCGACCTCCCCGAGAGTGGAGCCCCCGTTGCTCCTGTTGCTGGATCCGAGGAAGACGTCGATCCCGATCCGGCCAACACCTTTCGTTTCTTGAGAGTCTTGAGGTCAAAGACGCTGATAAGCCCGCGGTCGCCACGCTCGGCGATGGCGAGGAATCTGCGGCTAGGCGCGAGCGCGAGCGCCGTGATGCCAGTCGTACCCTCGGTGCCTGTGACGAACTTCTGGCGCTTCTCATCCACATTGTACACGACGACCGTGTGGCCCGCGGGGTATGCGATCGTCTGGTCGTCCACATAGGCTGCGGCAGCGCCGACATCCGCTTTGATACCGAAGATCTGACTGTGGAACGAGATCGAGAGACTGGGTTAGTGCGACATCGGAGTCACAGACGGCGGGAGCAAGGAGAGCGTACCGGTGTATGAGGTTGACGGTGGTCATGGCGCTCAACGCAGAGCTACGAGAGCGGCAGCAACCACGGCCGCCAAGTGGTCGACGGCGCCTTTCCGATTCACTTCAACATGGTGGTTTCCCCTTGTGAAAATAGGGCGGGTGGGCGCAGTATTGGAGGTGGCTTTTTTCAAACGAAAGTAAATTGCAGAAACGGCACTGGTCCCAGCGTTTTTTACGGCTCAACTCTCTCGTATTAAGTTTATCTGTATACATTACGGATCCTTTATTTGTCTCGTTTTCATACTATAAACAAGTAATAGAGGATTTAATCGCATCGGGCACCTATCGAAAGTACACCTAAGCGAGGATTTCACGACGGAAATATTCTTCCTTTCTGGCCCCCCTCGGCCCCCCAAATTGCGAAAAGCATTCTCCCCAGCCACACATGGCGCGCACCAAGCTTCCCGCCGTCGCAGGCGACGCCGCCGACGTTACGGCCGCCAGCGAGGGCCACGGCGTGAGCCAGAGCCACGAGCATGAGCTCCAGCACAAGCACAGGGAGGCGGCGGAGGGCGAGGCGCAGCAGGACGGCGACAGCAAGGCGCAGCACGTGATGGCGCGGCGCGCGCTGGCCGCGGCCATGCCGAGCATCGTCGCGCCCGCGGGCTCGCCTGGTGCCGCGCCGCCGCTCGCGCCGTTTCACGAGAGCTACCGCGACATGGACGAGCTGCGGCGCGCGCTCAAGGTGCTCTCAGTGCAGCTCAATGCGCCGTACTACATGCAGCACAGCAGTCCTCAGCGCGTGGAGGCGCGCTGCCCCACGTGGCGCCACCGCAAGGCCGCGACGGCCGACGGCGTCAAGAAGCAGGCCAACGCACCCGCGGTCTGCGGCTTCGTCGTCTCGGCCAACCGCCACGCCAATGGCCGCGTGTATGTGACGCGCGCAGTAGTCGAGCACTCACCAGGGTGTCCGGCCATCGCCGCGCTTCACGGCGAACATACCATCTCAGCCGCCGCGCTGCTCGAGACCGCGCGGCCCATCATGGATGCCTTGCTCTCGAGCCACTCTGGTGCTGAAGAGCACACCAAGCTGCTCGAAGCGCTTGGAATTGATAGCGCTACTCTCGCGGCGCAGGGCCAGAACGCCGTGAGACCCAAGGATATGGCCAAGTTGATGAAGGAGAAGTTCGGTGTGTCAACGAGCTACATGGCTGCGTGGCGTGCACTCAGTGCGCTTCGCCAGCAGCGTCGCAACGAGGACAGCATGTCGTACCAGAAGATTCGCGGCTATCTTGAGAACTTCGCGGCTAGCAATCCGGGTTCGGTCACAGCGTTCGAGCACTTGCCAAACTCAACAACGTTTGCGCGCGCATTCTTGGCGCCTGGCGCACTTGCTCCGGATGCGTTGCGATACTGCCGATCCACTGTGCTCCTTAGTGTTCTGCTCGTCACGTCGGCGTTTGGTGGCGTCGTGCTGACAGCGACGGCTCAGGATGCCATGGGCGATCATGTTCCGCTCGCTATCGCACTCGCTCCGGCAGAATCCGAGGCTGAGTGGCGCTGGTTCCTGGACCAGCTCCGACGTGCGTTCCCAGATCTTGAGGGCCTTGTTACTTCGTTGGTGCACAACCGCGGCAACGACCTGAAGAATGCTGCCAGCACTGTGTTTCCTCACTGCGATCAGTCAGACAGGGTCGAAGCGTTTCTCAAGAGCCCAGCTGTTGGGGCTGCCACTACCGCTAATGCCAACGGTCTCAGCCCCATGAATGCAACTGATGGAGACAGTGTCGTTGCAGCCACGGCGACAGCAATGGCTGCGACGTCTTTGCAGTGGATTGAGGTGTTGTGCAGCAAGGCACCACTCATGATCCTCGTCGGCTGGGTATCAAAGGTCGCCAGCACTCTATTCCAACGCTTCGAGAAGTATGCTCATGTGAACTCGGAGTACCCTGCAGCGTTTCACGCACTTGCATCCCAGTACGAGAGTGCAGCGGGCCACTTCGACGTGCTTCGTGTCTCCGAGAGTGGCTTCGAGGTGGTTGACAAGCGCTCGGGCCGTCAGCGAGTTGTTGACTTTGCCAAGCAGACCTGCACTTGTGGAGAGTACGACGCTACAAAATTCCCGTGCCTGCACGTTTTCTTGGCGGTGTCGTTTGCCGGCATGCTCCGTGCCGATGTCATCCCGCGGATCTTCCTCATGACGTCGCTCAAGTCGCTTTATGGCGGACGTGTTACTCCCATTGACGTGGATAATGTTCCGGCCGATGGCGTGACTGCACCTTTGCCAGCACCCAAAACCCGTGGTCGACCACGCAAGATCCAGCAAATCTCGCAATTTGGTGATGCCAAGCAGGAGAAGCTTTCGTGTAGCGTCTGCGGTGTCAAGGGCCACAACAAGCGAACGTGCAAGCGTGCAGCCGAAGAGACCGTTTCCAGTGCTGGAACGGCGTTGGCAACCTCAATCGCCTTGTCTTCTGCATCGAATGTGTCCGCTTCAGCATCCTTGGAGCGAGTGATGGCTGCCGGGTTGGAGCACATGGCTTCTGTCGACGATGACGACGGAGCGGGATTCCTGAATGGCGCATGTACGTATCTGGTGTTGATGCAATGCAGATCTGCTGGAGTGACTGACGTGTGTGGTATCCTGCAGATGGCGACGAACTGCCGTTCGACCACGCCGCACTCGGTGCACACGCTGTTGCCGCGAATGCGGCGAGCAACGACCCATCAGTTCCTTCGTCTCCGTCTCAGGCGGCAGAGTCCATTGCGGACGGCAAGCGGCGGCGTCTAAACCCACCAGGCGCGGAAGACATCCATAACGACAAGAAAGGCGAAGATGGCAGCGGTGGCTCCGCTGTTGTGTGAATGGATGGCAGAGTAGTGCAGCGATGGATGATGTGAATGGCCGGGGTACCCGGCATTGGCGCTGTGGTAGATGGCCACAAAAACCTCCACTTCTACATTCACCTTTCTCATCACAACGATCGACATAAACTCCCACTCAACCGGAAAACGTGGAAAAGGAGACGTGAAACTAAATAAACCTGTCGTTACGGTACTGCCCAATTGACAAGCTGGCAGCGCAGTTCATCAGCTTCAAGCGGGTTGCGCGATGCTCCCCCAGCGATGACAACAGCACTGCATGGACACTTCGTATTGCTTGTTGGAGATGCCATAGGAAGGATCTCCAGAGCTCCATCATGAGCCACGGCAAGCTAGTAAAGCGGCCTTTGCAGCTCTGCCTGCATACACGTAAACGAGGGCTATGCAGATCCACAACGAGTAGAGCTGCTTCCACAAGTCGACGAGGTCGGTACAAGACAACACGTGCAGCTGGTCCGACATCAGGCGATGCTAGATCTAACAGGAAGAAGCGCAGTGCAGAACCACGCAAGAGTCAGTCAAAGAGGCGACGAGCCGAAGTCGAAGCTCGTGACGCAGCTAACACCAAGTCCTCGCTTGTGTGCGTCAAGACGTCGCTCAAGGCGTTTTGCAAGAGCGATGAAGCCATGACTTTGCCGTGGGAGTCCGTGCTGGCGGATATGGACCAGGCCGTGCTGGAGGCTTACGTCCTCGCCAACATCCACGCCGTACGGATGTGTCAGCTGGGCGATGCAGTGGAGCCACTCAACCAGGTCTTCTTCTACAGATGCCTATCGTGTGTTTGCAACGCCAACTCCACACTCGGGTCTCCTGCATTCCAGCAATCAGTCACGCTGTACAACACTTGGCGAGGTGAAGACGCTCGACGTGCAAGCAACCGGCAGATTACCGCTGGGTGGCAGCAGAACGAGCCCAAATGATGGCCACTAACACCAAGAACGCGATCGTACGCAACTTCTACCGTCGCTTTCACCGTCACATCAAGCGGGTCTATGACATGAATGGTGCTGAGGCCTAGGTCATGATCTAGAGCATCCTGGACCCTGTCTACAACGGCAACGATACCGAGGTGCAGGCTTGGCGAGAGCAGATCCCGCGCAACGAGAGCGGCTACTTGTCCGACGAGGCTAACAGATTGCTTCCTCTCACCTACATGATTCTGACCGACATTGAAGAGAGGAATCGCCGGTTTCAGCATCGACAGGACATCCCAGAGGTCTGCACGTTCAGTCTCCTGCCGACAAAGAATGGGTTCAAGTGCTCGCACTTCAAGATGTGCAAGACGGCGCTCCACAGCCAACTTCTACGTGCTGGTGTTCGCGTGCCTCCTCTTGGTGACGATTGGAATGCTGTCGCAGACGATTGGTGGCACAGTCTCTTCAATATCGAGAAGTTTGAAACAGCCAACAAGAAGTTCGCAGGAGAGATCGTGACGGACGGAAAGGCTGTCAGCATTGTCATGCGGAAAACCCATCCGGCGACAGACTGCCCACGTAGGGAAGAAGATTATGATGTCATGTGGGGCCTAGATCCTGGCAGACGAGATCTGTTTGTAGCAACCAACCAGGACGGCGAGACTATCCACTGCTCTTCTCGTGAGTTCTACAAGGATGCTCGCTACCACAAGAGCAACCAGAAAATAGCTTGCTGGAAGGAGCGGCGTCCCGACATTTTGGCGTCCGAGCGTCAGATGCCGTCGAAGAAGACCGCGTCGCTCGAGCTGCTGGAAACGTACACACGATACGTTATTCCACATATGGAAAACCTGCTAGGATTTTCACGGGCGAAGGGATTCCGCAACCTGCGTTTTGGTCGGTACATCTTTGCGCAGAAGAAGCTACATGAACTATGCCGGAGACTGACCCAGCAAGCAGGCAGGCGAACGGTGGTTGGATTTGGAGATTGGAGCAATACCGATTACTCTGGACTCATCAAGAAGTGCCCCGCGGGGCCGGTCAAGAGACTCGAGCACACATTGAGAAACTACTGTCGTGTACAACCAATTGATGAGTTTCGCACCAGCAAGCTTCACCCACGTTGCCACCGGCGGCTAGAATACCAGTACAGTCTCCGCCTCTGCAAGGTCAAGAACAGCACGGACAAGGAATGGCGGATGTGCAAGGTTTATAGTGTGCTCCATTGCCGATCCAATGGCTGTTTTGGTACTACTGTGAATCGCGACGTCAACGACTCGAAGAACATGCTGATGCTTCTCTTCTACATGCTCCATGGTCAACCAAGACCTAACGTTTTTTGCCGAGCGCCAACTTAACACATCAGGGGCCACAAAGTGTCTGCAGGTGCGCTCAGCGTTGCCCGCAGATAGCACTTTTTACTCCGGCATTGTTGCATTTTCACTGGGTTCCATTCCCAGTCATCGTCTTTATCGTAGGATGCCGGGTTTACCACGGCCATACCCGCGAGCCGAAGGCGAGTACTAGCAACGTTTAGGGTTTCATAGCAAAAATGTGGATTACATAGCTGTTGTAGTTGTGATGCACTTACGCGTGAGCAAGCTGCTTGCTGGCGCCAGGACGCACACGCCGCCAAATCTCCTCGCGCAGCAGTGCCATCTCCTTGCCTGCGCCAGTCAACGCCCCAGAGTTCTCCTGTGCTCGGCGGATCAGGTACGGCAGCACCTCGTGAATCGGGCCGTACGGCACATACTTGAACACCTTGAATTGCTCGGCACCCAGCGTGTACGACACATGGTCGCACATGCCCAGCAGCTGGCCGAAGTACACACCTCCTGTCACGCGCTCGATACCAAGCGCGTGCATCTTCTCGACCGTCTTCTCAACCGAGTTCTCGTTGTGGGACGCAACCATGAAACTCGCGAGGTTGTTGTTCTGCAACAGCTTCGAAACCTGCGCGTCGTAGTTGGCATGCGTGCTCTCGATCGACTCGTGGATCGGGTCTGGGTAGCCCATGTCGCGCGCACGCTTGCGCTCCTGCACCATGTAAGCTCCACGAACAAGCTTGCACGCGAAACGGAACTTCTCGCGGCGCGCACGCTCAAGGTCAATGTCAATGCGGTCCGACGACATCTTGAGGTAGCACTGGAACGTGTTGTAAATGACATCCTTGCCGTCCTTGTTGTGCTGGCGCTGCAGGTTGAGCACCAGGTGGTCAATTGCCGGCTGCATGTAGGTCTGCTCGGCGTCCACCATGAGCTTGACGCCACGAGTCGCGGCTTCGTTCGCGAGAGCCTCGAGCCGGTGGATCATGTTCAACAGCTGCTTCTTCTCAGACTCGTTGAGCGGCTCGGCATCGATGAACTGTGTGAGTGGGCCCATCGTCAGGTCCTTGGGATCCAGGAAACTCACCCAGTCAACGAAGTCGATGAAGCCGTCCTTGGACGCGTCCATGTCCTCAAACAGAGTACGAGCGTCCTCCTCGCTCACTTCCGCACCAGCGTTCTTGAGTCCCGCAAAGAGCGACGGGTAGTCGACAAGCGCGTCAATGTAGCGTGTCTTGGCGCGGGACAGGTTGGGCGAGTCAAGCGAGTGGAACAGCAGCTGTGCCTGCACGATGATAGACGACATGCGCATGAGCAGCTCTGGCTTGCCCAACGCCGTGCACTTGATGGCAACAAAAGCCGGTTCGTCCGTCACAGGAGTGCCGCGTGCGTTCGCTGTGGCAGCAGCAGTAGTTGCTGCGTCGATAATAGCGTGGCGTGCAATGGCCGCGTTGGCATCACAAGCGGCTTCGCCCTCGTACTCATACGTACGAGCCGACAGCAGGTTATGGTCGATGCCGTTGAGGTCGCGAGGCTCCTCTACGTCCGCCTCGGCAGCGTAGTCGAGGATGCCGCCGATGCCAGCGTCTGCAAGTGCCTTGAGCACGGGCCGGATCTCGTTGACATCGGCGCCGGCACAGAAGTGTCCGAAGAAGGTCGCGCGCAGCATCGCGTCCGTCATCTTCGGGCCGACGACCGGCACGGCGTAGGCCGCGCGCAGCAGCGCGTCGCTGTGCTGCACGAGCCAGCGCTGCTGCGAGAGGAAGTAGACGGCGTAGGCGCGCACGAGCTCGGCCGTGGTCTTGGACTGGAAGATGCGCGCCGTGTCGGAGAAGTCGAGCACGGTCGAGCGGCTGGGCGAAGCCGCCGGTTTCCCCGACGACGCCGTGCGGATGGCCTCGATGGACGGCGCGAGCGTCGACGCCGGGAACTTGCTGGTCTGCAGCGCGCGGCGCGCGGCGGCGGGGCGGGCGCGCGAGGACGCCGAGCGGACGGCGGCGCGGGCGACCGGGCGCAGCATTTTGGACTGGCGGGCTGAGCGAACTGGCGGGCTTGGCGGACTGGCGCTGCTTGCTCGGAAGGCGGCCGATTGCGAAGTGAGCGCGAGAAGGAGAAAGCCGCAGTGGTGGGTATGGAGCGAGCTGACGCGATAAGAAGCTGATGCCGAATCGTACCCCCCGGGTACGTGATGACCCGCCGGCCGTCAACGAGCGCTCTGTTCGGCGCGATCTGCGACTTTCAACTTCAACCAAGGCTCGGGAGCACCGGCTATGTGCTTGGTTGGGCGACATTTTTCCCGGACGCCAAGCGACGCGCTTGTGGCGCTTGGCGCGCCCATCCCCCTCGCTTTGCTGGCGACTGCCAAGTCCATGCTGCCGTTTGGGCTGCTCGCCCTTACGCCACGCCACGCCACTGGTCGTGCCGTGGTGGCCAGCGGTTGGTTCCCCTGCGCTTGCGCACCGGCGACAACAGCGCCAAGCTTGCGCTCGCTCCGAATCACTGGGCCGTCGCATCAAACGGATTGGACGGTCGGGAAGAGTGACGGTCTACAAGGAAACGATCGGTTACATCGCCCGGGCTATGCACGTCCGTTCGTGCACCGTTCTGCAAGTTGAGCCTGCGCGAAAGTCGGATCGACTGGAGCTGGCGATGCGATGCATGCTGTGTGTGGCGAGAGCCTAGCTGGTCCTGCACTGAACAGCATCGGCTCAAGCAAGCAGTGATGGGCTTGGCGGGTTGGAATGGGTAGGTAATTCGAATCTTCGTGCTTCGATGGCATACAGTTTTGAAGTCATTTCGAGACGCAAAGGTTACTGTAGATTTAACTCGACGCTGAGCACGAACTCATGCCCTAGAGGAGAAAGCATCCCGCATAGTACAAACGTCACGCTGCCCTGCCTGTGCTGGCGACCAGTGGTTTCCCTCGCCACGCGGACCGGCGCTGCGCTGCGACCAGCTTGCGCTTGGCGTGAAATACTGGGGCCGTCGCATCATCGAGATTGGTCGGATGCACGGAGTGATGGTCAATAGGGTACACGGACTGTAACCCAGGTAGAGAGGTGTCACGAAGGTGAACGACACCAAGAGAAGCATTCACAAATCAATCGATGTTTGGGTGCTTTTTCACCGATTGTAGTGGCTTCGCAAGCTCAAAGTGATCTAGACATTTCTCTCGAGCTCGATCGAATGGGATCAGCAAGGAACTCAAACCCAATGGCTTATCGTAGATTTAGAACCTCAGCTTTGCCCTCACGCTTGCTGTTGTTTCGATGGAAAAGCTCGTCGCATTGGAATTTAGTCCAAATTGTTTTGAGTTCCATTTGCATACACCTTCGGCATATCGCCTCAAATAATTTGAGGACTGTGGTGGGAATTACCATAAAGCGATCTGAACGCTGTCTCTTTCACTAACTCATAGCAACAGAACAAAGTCCGGTAAGGCAACATGCCAAGAGTCGAGCGTTGCCAGACGATGCATTTGACTTGCTATACTCATTGGAATACCAGCGCAGAGTAGAATGAAGCACTGCATTCTAACAGAGGAGCAAGCAGAGTAAGCAAGATCGAGGTGGGTGGCGGAACTGTTGAGTTCAATTTTGATGCCACAAAGTAATCCAGTTAGACGAGAAGAGGGCGGGGGCATTATCGCTGTTTGTTTTCATTCTTTAATCTCTGGTTCGCATTACTATGGTGACTGTGCTAGACTTCCTGGAGTTACGGAGTTTTTTGAGGCGGCAAGAAAACATTTCGAGAGGGATTTCTGGGATACAGAGTAAGATCAAACTGATGTTGAGGAATTTTTCCTCAACCAAATGTCAACGAAAAGTAAATGACCTCGACTTGATGTTGTCAGGAAATGTTCGTGATGGAGGCACTCTCATTGGACTCGGCCCTTGAGTCGACTCACTTGCCAACAAGTCAAACAAACAGTTTACCTCCCAGAATCCACTTGTGCAATAGCTTCCCCCGAACAGCGCTTGAGGAAATCGTGGTGACCTGATGTTGATATTTATGGCTCAAAAGATAAACCACCGCAGGAAGCCTCCATTGAAAACACTCATGAGCAACTGGAATAGCTCTTGCAGTTGGTGCGTAAATTAACAAAGGGAGGCGGGGATCTGAATGGTTTCACAATTCGAAGAGCGATACAGATAGTTGTCGAGGCAGTAATCGTGGCTTTGCTCATGGTGAAGGGAGACAAGTGGCATGGGATTGCTTTTACGAGCTCCGTCGTTTACTCCTCGCTGTTATCATCGTCGTGCAGCCCATTTGAGAACTTCTTGCCTTGGCCGACGGATATGGTAGCAGTCAGTCACGATGGTGGAGAAGAATCTTTCCATTGGTCAATAAATCCTAAATGCGCCATTTTGTCCAATCATATAAAAAAAGCTGCCGCCATCAAGAGAATTTCCGCGCACCACGAGTGGCTCCGCCATTCCGATCCAACGAAGGGGGCGGCAGATCCCTCTCGAGCCTCGGCGGGCATTCAACCCAGACAGACGCAGGGAGCAGTAACAGCAGCAGCATGGCCGACACGGTGGTGGACCTGGACGCTCTGCGCGCGTCTGTGACGCGGCAGGGCGCCAAGGTGCGCGAGCTGAAGCAGCAGGGCGGCGCGGCGGCCGACATCAAGGCGGCGGTGGACGCGCTCAAGGCGCTCAAGGTGCAGCTGGAGGCGGCGACGGCGGCGCAGGGCCCCGACACGGACGGGCTGTCCAAGAGCGACAAGAAGGCCATGGACGACCTGCTGATCCGCAAGATGTTTGTGGTGCCGAGCTTCGAGATCTACGGCGGCGTGGGCGGCTTCTACGACTTCGGCCCGCCCGCCTGCGCGCTCAAGGCCAACCTGCTCACGGCCTGGCGCCGCCACTTTGTGTTTGAGGACAAGCTGCTCGAGATCGAGTGCACCAACCTCATGCCTGAGGTCGTGCTCAAGACCTCGGGCCACGTCGACCGCTTTACGGACCTCATGGTCAAGTGCACCAAGTCGGGTGAGTGCTACCGCGCCGACAAGCTGCTCGAGGACCACGTCGAGCACTTCCTCGACACGCACCCGACGCTGAGCGAGGAGGAGCAGGAGAAGCACCGCCACCACGCCACCATGGCCGAGTCCTACTCGCCCGAGGAGATCCACGCCGTGTTCCAGGAGTACGGCATCAAGGCGCCGGGCACGGGTGCCGACCTCAGCTTCCCCATCCCCTTCAACCTCATGTTCCAGTGCGCGATCGGCCCCGAGGGCTCGCTCGTCGGCTACCTGCGTCCCGAGACGGCGCAGGGCATCTTCCTCAACTTCCGCCGCCTGCTCGAGTACAACGCTGGCAAGGTCCCGTTCGGCTGCGCACAGATCGGCAGCGCATTCCGTAACGAGATCTCACCGCGCGCGGGTCTCCTGCGCGTCCGCGAGTTCCAGCAGGCTGAGATTGAGTACTTTGTCAACCCCAAGGACAAGTCGCACCCCAAGTTCGCCAAGGTCGCGGCGAACTACACGCTGACGCTGCTGACCAAGCACCATCAGCTGACGGACGGCAAGACGGTGCAAATGACGGCGGGTGACGCCGTGGCGCAGGGCATCATTGCTAACGAGAGCCTGGCGTACTACCTCGTGCGCACGCACCAGTTCTGCTCCAAGATCGGCATCGACCTCGAGCGCGTGCGCTTCCGCCAGCACCTCGACACGGAGATGTCGCACTACGCCACGGACTGCTGGGACCTCGAGATCAAGCTGAGCACGGGCTGGGTTGAGTGCGCGGGCCACGCCGACCGGTCGTGCTACGACCTGACGGTGCACGCCAAGAAGTCCAAGGTCGAGATGGTGGGCACGCACAAGTACGCGACGCCCGAGAAGCGCACGGTCGTGGAGATCAAGCCCAACAAGGGCAAGCTCGGCCGCTCGTTCAAGGCGGACGTGCGCGCCATCCAGGATGCGCTTGAGGCGCTCAAGGACGACGTGGAGCGTGCGCTCGCGTTCGAGAAGGAGCTCGAGACTCACGGCAAGGCCACGCTCGGCCCGCTGTGCGACGGCAAGCAGTTCACGCTGGAGCGCGACATGGTCGCCATCAAGGTGGTCGAGAAGATGGTAAGCGAGGAGAAGTTCATCCCGTCGGTGATTGAGCCCAGTTTCGGCGTCGGTCGTATCCTCACGGCCGTCTTCGAGCACAACTTCTCAACGCGCGAGGGCGACGAGAAGCGTGGCGTCATGGCGTTCGCGCCGCTGATCGCTCCCATCAAGGTGTCTGTGCTGCCGCTGAGCAGCAACTCGGCGTTCGACCCGTTCGCCGACGAGCTGGAACACGCGTTTGCGGGCGAGGACCTCGAGTGCAAGGTGGACTCGTCGAGCGTGGCCATCGGCCGCAAGTACGCGCGCTCGGACGAGCTAGGCATTCCGTTCGCGGTCACGGTCGACTTTGACACGGTCAAGGACCGCTCCGTGACGCTGCGTGAGCGTGACTCGACCAAGCAGGTGCGTCTGTCCATGGCTGACGCCGTGCAGGAGGTGCGCCGCCTCGTCAAGGGCGCCGCCTCGTGGGAGGACCTGCTGGCCAAGTACCCGGTCGTGACGGCCGCCGCCGAGTAAGCAAGCAAACTCCGCACTCGCGAGCGGAGATAGCAGGCGTGGCGCACGCTGATCGTCTCGTAGTGGTATCGGAATACATAGGTGCACTTTACAGCTCCAAGCGCACGAGTATCACTGATGCACTGCGTTCATGCGCATCAGCTTCACAGCAAGTAGTTGCCTTTGTGTAGCCATGTTGGGTCGTGTCATTGCCCTACGATTGTGACATCCATGGCGTACCGTGATTCGGCTGGTGGTGAAATGCTGGCGCGCCTCCTCATCAGAACCAGCGCCGCCTCAAGTCGAGGATACGGGCGGCCATGGCGACGCCGGCAGCGCCCAGCGCGATGCTGGAGATGCAGCACCAGATCCGCACGAACGCCGCCAACCTGCAGGACTACTTCTCGGACCTGTACTCGTGGGAGAAGACCATCGACCAGGAGGATTCGGCTCGGCGCAAGCGCGGCGGCAAGGGAAGCGCCGGCGACAGTAGCAGGAGCAAGCCGCCACCGAGAGTGAGGCAGAGCGTTGTGGTGGGTGGGGCTGCTGGAGCTGCAGTGGGTAAAGCGGCGGACGCGCACACGTATGACAAGGGTTACAAGCGCTGGGAGAAGTTCGATGTGGTGGGGGTCGATATAGAGCTGTTTGTGATTCAATGGAGAGACTGATAGGGATTGCTGCAGGAGGCGGCTCTGAAAGAAGCCGATGAAGGTGACAGCGCACACGCGGAGGAGGTGACGCAGACATCGGTTAGTGTTGACGGTTTTTCGTCTCAATGCATGGCCACTTATCGTTCCTCCTTGATGCTAGAAACCGACCTTGGCGTCAGCTAAGAGAGCCCCTAAGCCCAAGAAAGCAGCAGCTGCTGCTGCCATTTCATCCAAGGAACAGCCTCGGCAGACCAAGTCACGAGAAGAAATCGAGCGCGAGGAGGGCAACGAGCACTACAAGCGCGGAGACTACGTCGCAGCCATCAAAAGCTACACAAGATGCCTTGGGCTGGATCCACAGAACGCAGTCGTGCTGTCCAACCGCGCAATGGCGCTGATCAAGAACCGCGAATTTGCAAAAGCTGAGGACGACTGCTCTCTGGCACTCAAGGTGGATCCGACGCACGTTAAGTCGTATTTGCGTCGTGGTACGGCGCGCAACGCGCTTGGCAAGCACCGACTTGCGCTACTCGACTTCGAAAAAAGCGCTGGCCTGGATCCCAAGAACCGCCAAATCCAAGCTCAATTGGCGTCAACGCGAGACCTTATTCGTGCGGCTATCAAGCGTGCTCCTAAGCGAACGGACTTTATTATCAAAGTCGTCAACGACCCACCACCAGCGCCGAAGGTTGATACCAAGTCAACCAAAATTGAGATTATCGACGACGATGACGATAAAGGGACTGAAGAAAACAAAGAAAACGCGAGTGGCCAGCGTGCAACAGCTTCAGAGAACTCCAAGACTCAACAGCAGTCAACCACCGCAGAACTCTCGATCACCAAGGAAAGGATTCCGGTTCGCAAAGCACCAAATGTACCGCTTCCATCGCTGCCAAAGAAAGCTCCTCAGACGTCCTACGAGTTTACACGCGTATGGAAAACTTTTGCTCCAAAGGGCGACACGGAACGTAGAGTTCAGCTGCTAAGTCTGCGCGCTCAATACCTACGAATGGTGCAGCCGTCATCTCTTCGCAGCATTTTCAAGAACGCCATCGAGTCAGACTTGCTGTGCGAGATTTTCTCCGTCCTCCGCTCCGAGATCCTCTCACGCGAGCCTGTGGAGAAAACTGCAGTAGAGCTTTCTTTGAGCTTCGCCCAGGAGCTGACGCATGTGCCTCGGTTCTCAATGTCGATCATGTTTCTTTCGGACAAGGAAAAGCAAGATATGCAGTGGGTGGCCGATCGCCTGCGCTCCGAGTTTGCCGATCAAAGCGAGCGGCTGGAGGCAGTTGCAAAGCTCAAGCAGGCGTACGAACTGTCTTGAATTGCCAAGAAGTAGGAAAAATGAATTTTAGCCCATGCGCTTTCTGGCGATCTACTAGCGAAACCCGATGTTGTGCTGGAGCTCCGCTACTTGGTGCAGCTCTTGGTCGCTATCCGGCACGTGACCGCGTCGGCCAGTGACGAGGCCGTCAGCTCCTGGTCCTGAATCTTGTAGTACTTGCGAATGAGCTTGATATCCGCATCCGTGAGGTGCTGTCCGAGCTCGTCCACGGGCGTCGCCGTGCCCTCGATGAGCGCGAGCGTCTTCTCCACCGTCGCATCGTCGGCATCGAACAGACCGACGACCAGCGCGGAGCTTGTGTCACTGATACCGAAGCGGCGGAACGACTCGCTCATGTTGCGCGAGCCTGACATGTTGAACACGAGCTCGGCGTGGAGGCTCTTGGTGGTCAGGCGCTGCGCCTGGTCACACAGCAGTGCGCGCGCCGCCGCCGCGTGCAGCTGGAAGCGGTCGACGACCTGTTCATTGCCAACGTTAGCGCTTGCGCTCGGTGGACAGCCGCGAGGTGGAGCGCACCAGCTGCGCATTGATGAGCGCGGCGTCGAGCTGCTGGTCGAGCGTCGCCTGGCGCAGCGCCGCGCTGTTCTTCACGTCGCGGAAGTAGGCGACGTGCAGCGTCCTTGAGGAGGAAACCGCGTCAGCACATGGCTCAGCTGGCGGCCGCGCCCAGGCGAGGAGCCCTCACCTGCCGCCAAAGAGCGCGTACTCATGCTTCTCGGCCGCCATGGCTGCCTCCATCCAGCAATGGCCGCTCATGGCTGGCTGCCGGGTGCATACAAACACTGGTACGGTTAGTTAACGGGAATTTACCTCTCTTTTGGCATCAATAAACACTGACCATCATTCGTCAATAAACACATTTGAGAAACGCTTTTTGTTTGGGAAAAGCGTTTCTTGGGTTGACTTGTTGTTTGTATAATATTCATATGGGCACCCCTCCAAAAAAACGCTTTTCCAAGCGTTTATTGCTGAATCACTAGGGGTCCGCAAAAAGCGTTTATGGGAAGGGAGTGACGGTCGACCGTTGAATTGGCTATCTGGTAGCCAATCTGCAAAAGAAGTTGATAGTGCCACCGCTCCTCCGAGGCGGGAGAGTGACAAGTTCAAACACAACCAAAACGTCAACTTGAGTGGCAACCAATCCGTGATGATGGTTGAGCCGAGGGGAAAGCATTCGCGGGGCGAGTGAGCTGACGCCTAACTCAATCCTTGCCATTCGCTCATGAAGCCGCGCTGTCGGTTGGTTCCCGTCCTTCGGCATGGTGTGGCAGTCGTATTGGCACCCTGGGTCACAAATTCCTTGCTGCCGCGTGGTGCACAACGCAGTCGCCACCTTAATGAGCGAGGTAGGGAATCTCCACGCGGCTCCATCTCCAGCGACGCCACTTGCCACGTACACATCGCGTTTCGACTTGGAGATTGCGTGGTGCAGCGCAAGTGCAGGCACGCCGACGTCGACAGCGCGTCGTCGAAGGCCGCCAAGGCGTCATCGGCCGACCCCTTTCGTAATCGAACTTAATCAGTCGAACGCCGCGCACCTACTGCTGGGTATAGTCCAATCAAGTGACTCCAAGCAGAGGCCGCGCACGCACTTAGCGGTCGTCGCCGACGCGCATTGGCCAAAAATGCGACATGGGCCGTCAAAATCCCATGCCGCCAGCAGGATCGCTTGCTGGCAACCCCCGCCGAGCGCTCTAGCGCAGGCATTTCCGGTTTCGCCGCGTCGCCCCCAGAGCTCCCTCGCCCCCTCCGCCCTCCGCTCCAGCCGCCCACCATGGCCGACCACGTGGACAAGAAGCCGCGCATCGGCGAGGAGCTGTGCATCAACACGATCCGCATGCTGTCGGCGGACCAGCCGAGCGCCGGCAAGTCGGGCCACCCGGGCGCCCCCATGGGCTGCGCGCCCATGGCGCACGTGCTCTTCGGCAAGACGATGAAGTTCAACCCGAAGAACCCCAAGTGGAGCAACCGCGACCGCTTCGTGCTCTCCAACGGCCACGCCTGCGCGCTGCAGTACAGCATGCTGCACCTCACGGGCTACGACCTGCCGGTCGAGGAGCTCAAGCGCTTCCGCCAGTGGGGCTCCAAGGCGCCCGGCCACCCGGAGAACTTCTGCACGGACGGTGTTGAGGTGTCCACGGGCCCGCTCGGCCAGGGCATCTCCAACGCTGTCGGCCTCGCCATCGCCGAGAAGCACCTCGCCGCCGAGTTCAACCGCGACGGCTTCGAGATCGTCGACCACTACACGTACGTCATCTGCGGTGACGGCTGCCTGCAGGAGGGTGTGTCGTCCGAGGCGTCGTCGCTCGCCGGCCACCTTGGCCTCGGCAAGCTTATCGTCCTCTACGACGACAACAAGATCACCATCGACGGCAACACGAGCCTGTCGTTCACCGAGGACGTGCAGAAGCGCTACGAGGCGTACAACTGGCACGTGACGGTCGTCGAGGACGGCAACTACGACCACGCCGCCATCCAGCGCGCCGTCGAGGAGGCCAAGAAGGTCACGGACAAGCCCTCGCTCATCAAGATCCGCACGACCATCGGTCTCGGCTCCAAGATGGAGAACACGCACTCGGTGCACGGCGCGCCGCTCAAGGCGGACGACCTGGCCGAGGCCAAGACCAAGTTCGGCCTCAAGGGCGATGAGACCTTCTACGTGCCCGAGCAGGTCAAGAAGTACTACGACAAGACCGTGTCGGGTGCCGAGCTGGAGGCTCAGTGGAACGCTCTGTTCGAGGCCTACGCCAAGGAGTACCCGGAGCTCGCCAGCGAGTACACCCGTCGCTTCGAGGGTCGCCTCCCGGCCGACTGGAAGAAGGACCTGCCGGTGTACACGCCTGCTGACAAGGCGCTCGCCACGCGTCAGTTCTCGGAGATCGCCCTGAACGCTGTCGCCTCTGCGCTGCCGGAGATCGTTGGTGGCTCGGCTGACCTGACGCCCTCGAACCTGACGAAGCTCACCATGTCGGGTGACTTCCAGAAGGACACGCCCGTCGGCCGCTACCTGCGCTTCGGTGTCCGTGAGCACGGTATGGCCGCCATCTCGAACGGTCTGTTTGCCCACGGTGGTCTGCGTCCGTTCTGCGCCACGTTCTACAACTTCATCGGCTACGCTCTCGGTGCCGTGCGCGTCAGCGCGCTGTCGCGTTTCGGTGTGATCTACATCGCCACGCACGACAGTATCTTCCTTGGCGAGGACGGCCCGACCCACCAGCCGATTGAGATGAACGCGTCGTTGCGCGCCATGCCCAACATGTACGTGTACCGCCCGGCTGACGGTAACGAGACTGTCGGCTCGTACATCTGCGCCGTCGAGAAGTCGACGTCGACCTCGGTGCTCGCGCTCACGCGCCAGGGTCTGCCGAACCTCGTTGGCTCGAGCCGCGAGGTTGTTGCCAAGGGTGGCTACGTGCTGCAGCACTTCAACAAGGGCGAGCGCGTGGACGAGCTCGAGGGTGAGCCGGATGTCGTGATCGTGGCCTCGGGCTCGGAGGTGTCGCTTGCCGTCGAGGCTGCGGCGCTCCTGACGGGCTACAAGGTGCGCATCGTGTCGGTACCGTGCCGTGACCTGTTCGACGAGCAGTCGATCGAGTACAAGAAGGAGGTCCTCGGCGAGGGCATCCCGACCATCAGCGTTGAGGCCGCCTCGACATTCGGCTGGAGCGACTACTCGCACGCGCAGTTCGGCCTGGACCGCTTCGGTGCGTCGGCCACGATTGCGCAGCTCAAGGACCAGTTCGGCTTCAACGCCAACACGCTTGCGGACGAGACGCGCAAGCTCGTCAAGTTCTACGACGGCCGCAGCGCCCCGAGCCTCTTCGACTACCCTGCCCGCCGCACGCTCAAGGCCACGCACCACTAAGCAAGTGTGCATGAGAGCGTCGACAAGGTGTTCGCATGCTATATGCGCTACAGGAGTTAGCGCTGCAGTCTAATCTTACGTTCCAACAACTTATCGATTGATCGTGTCCTTCAAGGCATGTTTGTTCGCTTACCACATACCCTTTTCATGGCTCCTGGGGTTTCGATGGTGAGGAAGCAGAGATGGCTACGTTCCTTTTTCCCATCGTGCCGCATCAATCGCTATAATCGCATGAGGTTCCGTTATCATTCTTGCAAGTATCGGAGAGCTCTGAGTTATGGGCAGCTTTCACCAACCAGCGCTGACGAATGTCGAGGTGTGAGCTCCAAAGCAAAGCAATTCCTCTTCTCCTCCACCTGATAGCACTGCAACGGTCGACTTCAACTTGTCGTTTTCAACTATTAACAGACTTGTTTTCGTTAAATGTTTCCTTCGCAGCAGTCCTTTTCAAACCCGAGAAAGCCGCAGGAAGCGCATGCTGCTGCGGTCGTCGCAGCTGGACGCGCGCGCCGGCGGCAGCAGCGACGGGTCGGAGGGCGCGTCGCCGCTGCTGAGCGTTCGGCCGAGCAGCTCACCGCTCTCCAAGCTGCTGAGTGCCCAGCGCTCGTCGAGCGAGAGCGAGAGCGACAACAACAGCAAGAAGCGGTCGCCGGCGCGGCGCTCGCGCACTCAGTCTCGGCGAGAAGCAGCACCGACTGATGAGCGACGCGCGCTCAAGCGAGCGGTGGAGCAAAAGTTTCGTTTGCGCTACGACTCGCTGCAGCACGCGTACGAGCAGCGGCTGCGCGCACTGGCGGCGCAGGTCGAGTCGGCTGTCACGCAGTTCCAGCAGGACGCAGCCATGCAATGCCTGCAGGAGAACCCGCTGACGGTCGAGTTTGCGAACGCACGACTAGGCGAGATTGTCCAGGAGAGCTTCTTCGGTGAGCGGGAAAAACACGTCAAGGCTATGAGCGACCAGATCGCGTGGCAAGCCAGCGATCTGCGCGAGTTGCAACACAAGCTGCGGCAAGCCCAGCGACGCGAGGGCGAGGCTCAGCAGCAGTGCAGATTGGCACAGCGAGATCTAGCCGCTGTGCACCATCAGCTCGAGCTGCGTGTCCAAGAGATGCAGGAGCACAAGATGCAGGGCGAGAAGCTGCAGCAGCAGTTGGCAGACGCTCTGGCTACGAAAGATGCATTGCGGATCGACGTTGAGAAACTCAAGCACGCTGTACAATCTCTGACAGGAGTCAAGAGTGAATACGCAGAGTTCAAGGCGCGGGTGCGTGGAGAGCAAGAGAAAGAGGAAGGTGCGAGGAATGAACTCTCTCGGTCCATCAAGGAACTAGAAGCGTCACGGGCCGTACGTATGTGCCTACACTGATGCTACCTACTCAGTTATTCTGACTTCATTTGTTTTTCTTACGTCTCAGAATTTGGAGCTTGAAAAACAGGCCAGCCAGCAGGAAGTTGTTCATTTGCAGCATATGCTTCGACTTGCGGACGACAAAGTGCATGAGCTGTCTGGTTCATTGCGAGATCTTCAGCGCCAAGAATATCCAGCCAAGCTCGCCCGGGTGGAAGCTGAGCTCGAACACCAGCAGCAGCAGGTTGTAGCTCTTGAGAAAGAAAATGAATCTTTACGCCAGCGATACGAAGAGTTTGGGGCACAGGTCGACCAATACATGCACGCGCAAGCAGAGGAGCGTGCCACCGCTGCTACCAAGAATGATGAGCAAATCAAGCGTTTAGAGGTTCAAATTGAAGAAACTAAACGCCAAGCCCAAGACGCTCTTCGCTCAAAGCAGCAAGAGCTTTTGCGGACGACCGATCAACTCAGGATCCGCCATGAGGCACTGAACAGGCTGGAGCAGAAAAATGCTGCACTTCAGGAGCAAATCGGCTCACTCGAAGCCCAATTGTCTGATGAAAAAGTCCGAGCTGTTCAACAGATTGGCAAACTAGAGAAAGAGATTGCACAAGGACGTCTAGCGATCGAGCGCGAACAAGAGAAAGTTCAGCTCGCCAAGAAAGCGCTGAGCGAAGTAAAAGATAAGTATGAAGACAAGATCAAAGCGCTCCAAGAGAAGCTATCGCTTCACAGCCAGCAAACTATGAAAGAAAAGGAGATGGAGGCGCGCACCCGATGGCAGAACGAGTTTGTGGCCAAACAAGAGGCTCGGATTGAGGCGTTAAAAGCAAAGTACGATGCGGCATTAGAAAACCAGCAAAACGAACTTGTTCGTGCTCGTCAAGCTGCTGTTGAGAGTGCCTCTTCAGCTGCGACAAAACTTGAGCGAGCGCAGTCAGCATTGAAACAAGAGGAAGAGCAGGAAAGGCTTCGCCGAACCGAAGCAATTGCTAGAGAGCAAAGACGTAAGGAAGATGCCGAGGCCGATCGAGCACGTTTGGCAGCTCAGAAGAAAGCGGAGAGAGAGCATGAGGATCGAGAAAAACGATTGGTGGAGCGTGAACGATTAGTCACGGAACGCGAGGCTGTTGTGGAGCGCCGTAAGCAAGCTGTAGAAGCAGAGCACAAACAAGTCAAGGAGAAAGCCGCAGCTGTTGCTCGCTCGACGGCAGCAACAGCATCTGCTGCCCCGAGTGTTGTTGTGCTGAACGTGAGCGCGGACGAGACCGAAAATCGCGCGAAAGATGGGAGTCACAATGCCGAAGGCAGTCAAGGCGGAAAAACAATTAAGGTAGTGAACAAGGTTCCCGCCGGTAGTAGGGTTCTCAGTGATGCGGCTTTTGTATCACGTGGAGAGCACGAGGCAGAACTGCAGGCACGAGAGGCTCAAGCTGCTCTTCGAGCAGAGGAGAGGGCGAAACAACTGATGCGCGAGTTTGAAGAGCGCAAAGAGAAAGAGTTTCGATCAGCCATGATTAACGTTCGGAAGGGCATTCAGAAACTGGAAGTTGGACTGGAAGATGCACGAGCAGAGAAGAAAACCATCGAGGAGCAGCTTCTGGGCGAGCGTCAGGCATTTGTCATTTTGAAACAGGAGAATGTGGAGCTGAGGGAGTCGAAAAGTTTGATTATTCAGCGACTTGAAGAGGCAAACGAAAATATTGGACGGCTCCGTGCCATCGTTAAAGAATCTCGCGACAAATGCCGGCAGCTAGACGAGCAGTTTGCTCAAACCCAACGCGCAAGCGAGGAAGCTATCAAATCGTCTCAAGATGCAGAGCGTTCCGTGGTGGTCCAACAACAACGAATAGCAGAACTTGAGCATTGCAATGCCACTATTGAAGCTTCTCTCAATGCCAGTGAGTCTGGCCGAAAGGAGCTCCAAGACCATGCGGCGTCGTTAGAGGCAAAGCTCCGTGCCCAACGTGGCCAATTTGCTGCCGAGAAGGTGGCTCTGGGCGAACAAACCAACAAGGAGTTGCAGAGCTCCTTGGTTCAGTACGAGTCAAAAGTGCAAGCTCTCGTAGATCAAATCAGCAGTTTGGAAAATCTGCGTCGCAGCAGTGATGAACGGGCTGAGGAGCTCGAAAAAGCTATGGCAGGTTTGCGAGAAGAACAGAAGCTTCTTGAAATTGCAGCTGAAAAAGCAAAGGTGGAGTTCGCTCAGCAGCGCAAGGAGTTTGCAGACCTCTCTCGGATGCACAAAAATCTGAAGGATTCCATGCACTCCCGCGTCGAAGAAGAGCGCTCGAAGCGAGTTGCTGCCGAAACACAGGCAGTAGAACTCGTCAATGAGCTTGCTCGAGTCACCAGACAAAAGGACGCAGACTTGCGAGCTTGCCGCTGGAAACTCCAACAGCTTGCTCGTGAGTGGGCTGACATGAAACGGAGCGTGCACTCAGACCTCCAACTTTCGTGGACACTTCTCAACCAGGATGCTTCGAGCCAGGGGCTTGCGTGGCAGAGGCAACTAGATTCGCTATTAACAGAGCGTGACAACAAGTGGCGGCAGCGAATCAAGCAAGATAAATATGAATGGAAGCGTCAGCTCGCACAGAAAGAAAGCGAGATGGATGCGATGCTATCCGATCATCGCGTGACAGATCAGTCGAAGTATGATCAACTTGCTCAGCGTCTTGAGGAGAAGTCGAAGGATGCTCAGCATTTGGAGTCACAATTGAATGCCCAAATGGAGATGACAAACTCCCAGCTACAGACGATTCAGAGATTGGAACGCGATGCTGACTTCATCGCGCAAGAATTAGCTTCCGTGCGATCGTCTCTTGCCGTTGCTGAGGCTAAAACTAGACAGAGTGAGCAAGACAAGATAGACGCGCTGAAAGCAGTTGAGAAGTGGAGACGTATCGCCGACACTCTCCGTACCTTTGTGGCGTCAATGGCGCAGGATAAGCATTCCGATCTTGACAACAGCGTCGCGAGCACTGTTACGGGCCTGCTACCTCCACTTAGCGATGCCAGCTGGTCAGATACCGGGGATCTGCAGGAATTGTCGAGGCAGTTGAGCCAGATCAGCTCCATGGTCCGCGAAAACGGCGAGAAGATCGTCGCTACTGCAAAACACGAATCATTGCAGCCTTTGGAGTCTGAACTCGCTGCAGCAAAAAAATGCCTGGAGCCGTATTGGAGGCCGGTCTTGGGTTACCACAGCGATATCATGGACTCAGACGCGTCGATGGCCAGTGACGACACGTTTCTCTATTACCAACACTTACCTTGGTTCATCGCTGTTGATCAGTCTGTCAAGCGAATGAAGAGGAGTTGCGACGAGCAGATCGCTTCGCTGCGCAAAGATGTCGACAGTGCGAATTCAGAGAAACAAGCTGTGGCGAGCACAGGTACCCAGCTGCATGAAGCTATCAATGTGTTGCGTTTCGAAAAAGAAACGCTTCTTCGTGAAATGGAGCTGCTTTCAAGCACTCTGACGAAACGGAAAGATCAAGAACTCTCTGAACAGCGCTCACATTATGAACGCCGCCTTGATCACGCCAAGATTCATGCAGAGCGTGAACATCTAAAGACAGAGCAAGATCTTCAGGTGACTCTGTTTGCTGATCCATCCGCGTGTATGGTTCCTGCTTGCTGACAACTGTTTGCGTGGCTGCCTTTTACAGATGCTAGCAGATCAGCTCCAGTCTCAATTGGAAGTGGAGCGCCGTGCGACAACCAATGCAAAAACTGAGGCAATCACGTTTGTTCGTTAGCTATCTCCGAGTCGCTATCTGTTGGTAATGCAACGAAAGGCTAACGTAGTGTCGTGGTCAACAGAAAATTGAGCTGGAACGTGTACAAGAGGAGTTCCGGGATATGCAGCATCGACTGGAGAAACAAGTTGACGAGATGCGAGAAGCGGTACTGTCAGAGGAGCTGGCAAAGGACTCGATCGGCTTGAGATCTGACTTTAATGTGTATAGTGCAACAAGTGGAAGCGAAAAGCGAAGATCGCGATGAAGGCAAATGGCGCGAGTGCTATCCCAGGCACCGCAGCGAACTTGCTGTTGTCTTCTGCGTCATTCAGTACCGAAGAAGACTCGGATTCGTCGTATCGCACACTTTTGCTCACTCCACGACGCCGACGGCCATCGAGGGCAATGGCAGACCTATCAAGCCTAATGGAGCATTCGCTGTCGACCATACGCAAGGATACCATCGCCGAAACAACACCGCGTCCGTTGAATGCATCGCCAGAGACGTGATCGAGTAATGAAGCCGGTGGACGAAATGAAACAAGGACGAAGTCTTGTATAGGCAATGGCCATTGATCACACTACCCGTAATCCTGCGAGTTGGAGAGCGCCGCGGCAATGGCAAACGCTTTTTCTCACTGCTGCAGCAGCTCGCTCTTCCAGGATGCGAGAAGCGAGCGCAGCTTGGTCTCCCACTTCATGATGGACTTTTTGGCGTCTGCCTCGTGCTTGCTGCTTCCCTTGGTGGTCACGCGGATCTCGTAGTCCTCGCCGGTCATGTCGTCGAAGTCGTGCACTTCGATGTGGCCTGAGGCATCAGGGATCCCTTCGGAGTCCTCCTCCAGCCGCGTCGACACCCACTCGAACTTGAGCGAGATGTCATACCCGCAGCGCTTCTTGCCACGACTGAACACGATCTACGGAGGTGTGCATGAACGGGATTTTGTGAGTTAACCGAAGGTAAACGTCGACAAGCAAAGACTATTCACCTTGGCATCGCCGTCGCAGGTCACGATCGAGTTGGCCTTGATGGAGAGCTTGTGGTCGCCGTCTTCGAACGCGAACGACTCGAGGATGAGCTGCTTGAGGCGCTCGCGAGCCCATTCCGACTTGTCGCGCTCCTCCCTGCGCATTTTTGCGCATCGCGGTCAGCACCAGCATCAAGACCGCCACACCTCCGCACAATTCAAGCGCACCAAGTGCCAGCAGTGTTCCACGCCGAGTTGCCCTGCGTCGACGGCGCCTCGACGGTCGCCGCGCTCTCGATGCGCACAGGCGTGAAGTCCTGTGAAGCGCGATGACGCACTGCCGTCAGCCCGTTTTGAGGCATGTGTCGGCCGCTGCGGCGCCCACAGCCGCACCTGCTTGGTCTTGGGGATCGACTTCATCCAGCCGTGGTAGCCGTCGTGGATCTTGCCCTCGTCCTCGTGGTCCGACATGGCTGCCGACGAGCTTGCGCGAGCGGATATGAAAATGCGGATCGACTGACGATGCAGGCAGCTTGGACACCCGCGGAAGGATTTCAGCCAATCGGTATTGCTGGACGCTACTTTCAACCAATAGCAGCGTAATTCCAGAACGTTCGGTGGCTATTACAGCCAATCATCTCTCTCAACTATCTCCACCTCAATAGAAGCCTCGTCACAGGCCGTATACCTCCTGCGCGCACGGTGCGCAGCCGGTGGTTCCCCTCTTTCGAAAGCAAGAAAGGCGCCAGTCGGCGGCGGCGGCGGGCGGCCATGGCGGTCTGGAGCGAGCACTTCACCAAGGAGGGGCGCGTGTACTACTACAACCGCTCGACGAAGCAGAGCTCGTGGGAGAAGCCGGCCGACTTTGACGGTGAGGCGGCTGCGGGCGCGTCCGGGGCCGGCGACGGCGCGGCAGCGGCGGCTGCTGGCGGGAAAAAGGCGGCGGCGGCCGAGTGGGAAGAGCTCTGGGACCCCAAGAACGAGCGCCACTACTACTACAACCGCGCGACGCGCAAGACACAGTGGCTGCGACCCGAGGGCGTCGAGATCAAGCCGTACGCGGGCGCGGCGCAGAAGAAGGACAAGCACAGCAAGAAGGCGGCTGGCGACAAGGCTGCGACCGCAACGGCCAGCGGCAAGGCGCAGACCGAGGAAGATGACGAGGCGGCGCAGGAGGCGGAGGATGCAAAGCCGGTCACCAAGAAGCACTCGGCGGCATCTCCACACTCGCACCACAAGGACAAGCGCAGTAACGGAGACAAGCACCACCACGACCACAGGGAAGCGCAGCACAAAGCGACAGCCGCGGCGCAGGAAGAGGCTTCTGAGGAACTCCAAGGCGAGGACAAGGATGAAGTCGGCGATAAGGACACTGCTGTCGAGTCTGCACAGGTTGACCCCGCCGCAGATGACAACGCAGTAGCAAAGGCTGATGCGCATCACAAAAAGAAGAAAAAGAAAGCCAAGCGTGACCGCGCGCTGGAGCTGGAGGCGCAGCGCAAGAAACGCCGTCGGGGTAGCGACAAGCGAATGATCATTTGCGACGACGAGACTGCCAGTGTTGTACGGGGCAGCAATCGCTACGATAGCAACACAGAAGACGGCAAGGAGGCGACACGACTTTTGCAGGAACTATCGCGCACGGATGCCATCATGGAAGCGAATGTATTGGGCGTTATTAACGGCTTTCTCCGCGTCCACCAAGAAGCGGACGGACCGGAGGTGCTTGTGGAGAAGCTCTCGACATCCTACCGAGGCCACGCGCAAATGATTGGCTTGGTCGCGTCTTGGCTAGACGCGCTTCCGAAGAGCAAGACCCTTGTCGACAACAAGGTCACATTTGATGTATCCGAAGGGTCCGTGGTAGAGAGCAAGGGCCCGACGTGGGCACCGTCGGAGGAGATTCTGTACCGGCACTTGAAAGACATCGTCACAGAAAATTACGACCCAGCGCTGGTGAGTAGATTGACCTCGATTCATTGTGTCCGGGACATTTCGACTCACTAACCGGTGTATTTCAGGTATCAAATGTGTTGAGCGGGTCTGCAAGCGAACCAGAGTGGCTGACGCACATGCTGAACGACCGCAAGTGGCGTTTGATGTTGATAGAGTTAGCAGAAAAGCACAAGGTACAGACGCACCAGGATACATCTTTTTGTGAGAGCTTTATATCTGTATATGTTCTTACTAACTGGGCCTCGCTTGCTTTGTAGTCTTGCACCCTGCTCCAGTACGCCATTCGTCGTATATCTGAAGCTGGTCACCACAAAGAGATCGCCTCCATCACCAGCGCAAGCGCATTCTTTACTGTGTTTAATGGCGTTCTCATCGACGCGTTTGGGCGGGTATGGGATCGCTTCACGCTGCTGTGCGACCTTTTTGCTCTTCACTGAATCGTCACATTTGTTGTTGCTCAGATCCCATTCTCGAGCGAGGAAGAAATCCGCGAGGACATGACTGCTCTGAAGAAGATTTGCTGCCAGTCGGCGCACTCGTACCTGTACTCAGTAGAGCTGCTTTGCGCTATTGATGACAAGTTGTATTCTCTTGAGCGTGACTCAAGCGAAGGGAGTGCCCAACACGCTCACTTGCTACTGATGCGGTCAAAGCTCAACCGCGTGCGCGCTGAGCTCCAAGAAAGTGCCGTAGAAAAGCATGGGGCTAAAGTTGAGCCCTTGCACCCGCTGCGCCGACGGCATCTGGGTGGCACTGGTGCTCGATTAGCGTTCAGTGAGGCAATTCTGACCATCATCAAGACCAAGAAGTGCACTGAGACTGTCGTAGAGACCCTGGTGAAGGCATATCAACGTGACGAGGGACCAACGGCCGGAGATGGACTTCCCCCACCTCCAGTTGCACACCTTCGGGATCCAATTGTAAGTCGTGACAAAACTCGGTGGGCTGTTTTAGCTAAACTAATTAGGAATGCGTGATGGGAACACCAGGTGCTGCGGTCGATGCTGGACCGCTTGTTTCGGCCATCCGACCCCATATCTACCACGTTCGTGCAGAATTGCGTGTTCTTGTTAGCATACACTTCTTGCACCAAGGACGAGCGAAGCATTCTGCAAACAAATGCTCCTGGTGAAATTCAAGTTGATTCAGAAGCAATGGAGGCGACCAAGAAGGCACTTACAGATGCGTCGGCCATCTGCAAGTCAGATCACACGCTCGGCTACAATGTCCGTTTTGCATCGAGTTGTTTTTCTCTTCAAGTGCATGTAACTAACGCTGATGTGTTTGGCTGGCTCGTTAGATGAACCAATCTGGAGTTGTCGACAAGCTGATCTCGGTCATGGCCGTGCCTGTCGTCTCCATGGGCGTACTACACTGGCTGGAGGCAATCCTGACGTCGTCAGATTTTGTCAATAGCACGCTTCTGCATATTTGTTTTCCGAGCCTGCTACGAGTGCTGAAGGCATCTATCAAACTGCATGTTGCTCAGTGGCCGATTGCGTTCGGTGTACTTGTTACTTCATTGCGGCTGCACCCAGAGATCAACTCTGTCAAGGTACGACGGATAGTGCTCTTGTATAATTGTGTACCAGGATCCGATCTGACATGTTGCTGGTAATCAGGCATTGGAGCTCAAGCGGGAGTCGCTGCGCAGTATGGTGTTCCTCATCACGAGCGGCTATGTGCTGCCTGTGCTCGAGTTCGTGCACGCCAACACACTTGAGCTGGACCAGGCACTACTTCGAAACTTTGTAGCCGTGTTGTTCGCTCGCATCGCGGGGCCATTCTCACCCAAGTTTGTCGCCGCCCTCGGCCGGATTTTGGCTCACCCGAAGGTGCAGACAGCTATTAAGTCGTGCCCACCAGACACCAAGCAAAAATTGCGGGCGTTTGCCGTGTTTGCCAAGCGAAATCCGGGCTCACTGACAACAGACCAACTTCACACGCTCGCCGGAATGCAAGAACTGTAAAACGGGATCAGGTGGAATGAATTATGTTGGAAACATCTTCACTTCAGTTGCCACACCCCGATGGGTTTAGTGGACGTTGCCTACTTCACACTCACTGTCCTTTCGTCGTTTGGACTGCAATTCGCTTGCCAAAGTAACCCATGGCAACTGCTCAAGCGGGCGCTTTCGCCCCATGGTAGAATTATCGTCGAGCCAAAGAGAGTCCTTGACAGTCTCAAACCAACTGTCAGCGATCTCAGCCGTTGGATCGTCGTGCCACAGTCCTCGATCGCGTACCGCATTCTCGATTGGCGTCATGAGGAATTGAAGGTCTGCCAATCGCGCATTCTGTTCATTTGTTGGCATGTCACTCGGCTGTAGAAGTCGAAACGGAGGGACTCCGAGAGACTCGTCCCCCCGACACCAGCGCTGCCACATGACAGCCACAGAGCCGGTCTCAAGGACAAAGTTTTGTGGCGCTCGCCGCGTTTGGCTGCCCCACATAAAAATGTACTTTCGCTTTTGAACGGGAGCCGCGGTTGTCACTTTCGCACGAACAGACTGAGCAGTGACAGACTGTTGTCCATTTAGATCAGAGGCAGAATCTTTCACCTGAATCGCATCGGCTGGAGGATAGGCGCTTTCAACAGAACCGAACTGTGGCAACGTCGACAGCACGGAATCCATTGCTTTCTCGACGGTATCTGTGATTGCGGCATCATGCATCGTTGTTCCAAGTGCTGTCCGAATCACAGCGCGGGCCACGATTCCAAGCGTTTCCTTCATCGCGACGACCCGCGTGGCTAGATCACGAGTAGATCTTTCCATGTCAACGCACATCGTCACGTATTGTGGGATACCCGTGGGACGAATTTGATCTCTCGGCTCAGCGCAGCGGCAGATCACCTCTTTTCTGAGAGTCTCAACGGCGCTCTTGTCTTGGAAAAGCGGACTGGCAAAAAGTGGATGCTCTTGAGGCAGATTTTTACGAAGATAATCGGAGTGATAGCACAATGATGCGAGTGCAAACTTGCATACGTCTCGCAAAGACGGCGGAGCACCCGGGAAACAAACAGTGGTTATAGCAGTCACTGACGGTGAAAAGAAAGATTTGAAAAACGGCGGAAGGGTGGCAAAGGTGCTCGGTTTCTCGAACGGGAGGCCGGCGAGAAACCTGCCTCGAATCTGGTCGCGCTCTCGCTCCGTTCCGGAAAATGTTTGGCCAAAAGGAAGCCGCAAGTCCGGTCGTAGCGCAACCGACACGCTCTCTGGTGCGATGTTGACATACTTTATAAGGAGATCTTCTCCGCCAGTCTGTGCCGACCGAGGACCAAACAGCTTGTTCGTCGCTTCGCAGATCTCGATTTGCTCCAGCACCTCCTCAGTGTTGAGCATTTTGTCCAGAATGGCAGCATACCTGCCAGCAGGATTGCTGCCTGCGAATAGGTTGCCTTCCGTGTTGCATCCGAAAACAGCGAGATAGATTCCAAGTGCGAGTATGGGGCAAATAGCCGGGTCTGTTGGGTTGGCGTACACATGCCATGATCGACACTGCCCCAGCTTCACACAGCTGATTGCAAGCGCATCTTCATCCCACGACAAGCCGGACATCAGTAAACCCGCCGGATCGCCATCGCGCGGCTCGATATTCCACGATAGCACAAGAAAGAGTAGCGCGAATGCGCCGTCCTTGCTAGGCTCGCGCATCATCTTCTCTGCCAGCGCGCGGTAGACCTCGAGCGGCAGCGGGTCTTTCCCGGTGCGCCTCGGTGGCGGCAGGTTGCCCGACATGCGGTCCAGTCCGCGGTAAAACCACGCGACTTCTTGGTTGAGGCGGCGACTCGAGCGTACGCCGCTGCGAGAGAACAGGTACGCCAAGCTGGTGCGCAGCGAGTCGTAGACGCGCTTGTCGTAGACCTGGGGGCCGTCCACGCGCGCGAGCGCCACCACGCAGTCTTCGAACTCCTGTCGCTCGAGCGCTCCCAGCATCAGCGGGCTCTCGAACGGCTCACGCTCCATCCAGCGCAGCACGACGGCCGCGTCCAGCCCCACGTCCTCGTCTTCAACCTCGTCGTCCTCCTCCTCGTTGCTCGCGCGGCTGCAGCTGGCGCGTCGCGGGCGCAGCGAGGGGTGCACGAGCTCCGGCCGGCGGTCAGCGAACCACACGACCATGTCGGCCACGCCGCGCTCGAGGGCGGCGCGCGCCTCGGGCTGCAGCGGCCGCGCGCGCAGCCGCGAGGTGCGCGGGTCGAGCTCCATGCCGCTCGACTCCGATCTTTCGAGGGGAAAGCGGTGTTCAATCCAATCTGACCGCGGATTCCAGTGCTGGATAAAGTAAGGGGGCATATAGATTCGACCGCTTCTTGAACTCGTGCGATAGACACGACTCACCGCAACGGCAACCTGTTGGCACCAGTTGCCGAGCCATTCCGCAACATCCCAAGCTCCAGTCAAGCGCCCCGGCCCCAGCCTACCGCTCCAGGGCCCTCGCTCTACCTCTCCCCACACTCTGAAGGCCTCGTTGCCATGGCGTGGGCGCTGCGAGAGGCCATGCGGCCGGACCGCGCGCTCATCGACAAGGACTTCGACCGGTACGTGCTGAGCGCGGAGGGCGCCGCCAAGACGGGCGCGCCGCTGCCAGTGCCGGCGCTCGAGCCGCTGGGCACTGCACAGGCGCTCAGGCGCGCGCAGTGGGAGGCGCGCGCACACCACAACGCGCTGGTGGCCGACCCGTTCCGCTGTGACCCCGCGGTCGGCGTGGCCGTCGCGTACTTTCTCGACGCAAACTTTGAGCTCGTGCAAGTCGTGGGCACCAAGGTGAGTGCGGTTTTGTGTAGACTCGATTGGTGGAGTAACTGCACCAAGTGCTGATGCGCTCTGTTGATGCAATGTAGGCCGGCGCGCTCAAGATGACCAAGCTGTACACGTTCCCGATCTCAACGGGGAGACAGGAGAACACTTCGCTCGTAGTTGCGGGCCGCGGATTGATTGTCTACTGCGATGGCCTCGGTGCCGTGTTCTTTCTCAAGGCCGCAGATTCGGACCAATTGGAGACAGCGTGGAGTTGCGTCTATGAGTGCGCACCGCTTGGCGCTGTGCCGGCAGTGGTGCTCGACGCGACTTTTGATGCACAAACGCAGCGCTTCCATCTGCTCGCGGCCGAGCCTATCGACAAGGTTGACATGGAGGGATCTTTCCGGATATCGACAGTTGACGTGTTCACTGCCAAGACAACCGAGTCCATGGACGTGGACAGCGGCGCGGTAGGACTTACGCATGCTGCAACAACCTTGGCTGTGGTTCCGGCGCTGCCGAGCTACGTTTCGCTCGTCAACGACCAATTGGTCCTTTTGCTCGAAGGTTCTTACCAGCTGCTGCTCGAAGTGAGACCAGGCGAAGCGATCGTGGAATCAGTTTCCGCGAGTGCAGCCACCACTGCTTCTTCAAGCGGAGTTAGCCCACACCATAAACGACCGCACAACGACGATGACCTGGACGACGACGAGATGGAGGAATTGCTGTCCAAGTTTCCTCGAGCAGGTATCGGCTACCACGGCGATATCTCGGGTGTCAAGTCGCCTCGCAATCTAGCTACATCTCTTGATTTCAGTGTTCCGCTCGAGCAACGCTTCCAGAAGTCGAGCACGCCCTTCAGCTCTGTTGCAGACGAACCAATGGCTGATGCTTCTTCCGCTTCTGCACCAGGTGGTGCTTCTGCTTCAACCAGCCCTCGTACACGACCACTAGAGATCCCGACGACCGAGTCGATCCTTGGCGGGCTGGAAGAGTGCGATGACCGCGACCCATTCGCAAAGGCAGCACTGCTGCACGTGGACCTGACCCAGAAGTTGGTATTGGAGCAAGTGGAGCTCGACTGCAAAGAGTACCGTTTCTTGTGCTCGAGTGCACGCGTAACAGAGGATGCGGCGATCGCGACTCCCGAGTCCATCGCCACGACGTCGAACGCTACCGCTGTAGCGGCTGCGAAAGTTCTTCGCCACAAGCTGCTATTCCGCAATGACGTGCATGCACTTCTGTACGACCTGGATATCGGCGCAGATGGCAAGCTCTCGCTTCGACACTCGGCGACACTACCCGCGTTTGGGTTTGTGCAGGCGTCCAAACAAGAGAAGAAGTTCATGTCGACGGTGCCATCGGCCGCGTTCGCATGCATCGGCGAGTTCGAGAAGCGGCTGTTCATTTACCTGGGCACTGCTGCGACGGAAAGTGAAGTGGCCCAGCACACTCGCAGGCAGTTTGTTGTCGAGCTCGGAGACGAGCCGCTGCTGGGCATGCAGCTCGTTGCGCGCGACACCATCCTGGTATTGACCCCACGCGCGATTTACGCCGTCAAGGTGCCAGTGAACACGCAGTGATCCCCACTAGGAGTTTCATGAGTTAGGCCCGTCTAGCAAAACCTCCAATAGCGTTGATAGCGTTGATAGCGTTGATAGCGTTGATAGCGTTGATAGCGTACTCGATTCAATTCTACTTGACCCAGTTGCAGTCCAGAATGATGGTCCCTGATGTTGCCTTGATTTCCGGCCAATCCGCACTCTGCAAATCTGCTAAATCACGGCTTTCAGCCAATCATAATAGTGGGTGACTCGGGTGGTGGCATGCCGGCGGTCACCTGCCGCTAAAAACGCAGCTCCCCCGCATCGCTTGAAGACATGGTGTTCGTCCCCGTGCGCCGCCTCCAGCCGGCCGCCGCGGCCCTCGCGCGCTCCGTGGGCGCCAGCAGGTGCGTCTCCCGCCCCATTTTCGCTCTGTGACGCGCGATTTCCCGCGAGAAGCTGACGATCACTCGACTTCTGCAGCGCACGATCGGCGCCTCGCCACGCCTTGGCGCTCAACTCGGCGGCCCTGCAGCTCGCGCCGACGCACGGCCGCGCCTTCTCCTCCACGCCCGTGCGGGGGTGAGCGGCTTGAATATTTCTATTGCGCGCCTGACATCGCGCTGACTGATTCCTCCATCGACAGCTTCGTGCAGGACGACCGCGTCGTCGCGGCGTCGCCTGCGGAAGCCATCGAGCAGGTGGCCGAGGCTGCTGGTGTGTGCGCAACGCAGCTATGAAGAAGCCAACAGGGTAGCTGACTGCGATTGTTCATGGCAGCCACGATCGACCCCAAGACGATCGCGGACCTGGGCTACTCGCTGTCGGATCTGGCGATCCGCACGCTGGATGTGGTGCACGCCACGACGGGCATGCCGTGGTGGGCGACCATTATCGCGTCGACCATCGTCGCGCGTACGGCGGTCTTCCCCATCACGCTCAAGTCGGTACGCTATTTTGCCGTGGTCGATTCCGTCGCAAGACAAGTCTCGTTTGACACGTCGATGCTACTGGATGCGATCAACAGCTCCGCAACTCCGCCAAGATGAAGCTGTTCCAGCCTGAGATGCAGAAGCTCAAGGAGCAGATGGATGCCAACCCGACGCGCGACCCGGAGTCGATCAAGAAGTTCCAGGGCCAGTACAAAGCGCTCATGGACAAGCACGGTGTGAACCCGCTCACGAGCTTCCTGACGCCTTTCACCCAGGTGCGACGGGAAAGCATCATTACTCCTGACTTGTCTTCTAACCAGATTGGGGGCTCACATGCAGATCCCAGTGTTCCTCGGCTTCTTCTGGGGCCTCCAGAAGATTGGAGAGTACATTCCCGAGTACTCGCAGGGTGGTGCACTGTGGTTCCCTGACCTGACAGCTGCCGACCCGACCCTCGCGCTGCCCGTGATCTCATCTGCTCTGATGGTGCTTTCCGTCGAGGTAAATGGATCATATATTCGTGATCAGGCCCAAGCTAAGCACTTACGTGTTGCCTATTGACACACAGCTCAACGGCGACGCCATGCCTGGCGAGTACAAGGACCGCGTCAAGTTTGGCATGCGTGCTTTCGCCCTTGCGATGGTGCCGCTCACCATGAACTTCTCCTCGGGTGTGTTCGTGTACTGGGTGACCTCCAACATGTTCACGCTTGTGCAGACGGGTGCCACGCGGGTACCGTCTATTCGTCGCATGCTCAACCTCCCTGTGGAGGAGCAGATCCAGGTGCTCAAGGCGACGAGCGCCGACGCCAGTGGAGCTGCGATCTCGCCTTTCCAGGCGGCTGTCTCGCGTGCCAAGCAGAATGCGACGATCCAGACGCACGTCAACAAGCCTACCAAGAAGAAGAACTAAGAGGACCGAGGAGCTGGGCGCCTCATCGACATCTACGGTGCGGCACCTATGTCGAAAGCAACAAACAATGGAAAAATAGAGTCCGGAGAGTTTCTCGCAGCTTTGTTCACTGCGGTGACGCGACTTCGGACCCCTCGTAGTACTCTTGTCCATCGATTGAGATCACTTCTGTGTCGACTGCCACAACGTCGAATCGTCGAGGCATTTCCTTTAGCAGCAATAGCAAGAAATTCATTAGCACATGAGTTCGCCTTGTGCAAATCGAGTGTACAGACCTTGATCTCAGGGCACAATGTCGAGGGTAAGAAGCGTTCGTGGTCGGTACAGAATGTTATTCGACGCTGTGCTTCCTCATCCTCCAGCTCGGCGAGACGGTTCCGCATCGCCTCCACCTGTGATCACAAATACGCCAAGTCAACATCGATGAGTTCCTCCTGGGTGCAGCGCAGATGCAGCTCCTGGTTGAGCGTCATACCTCCTGAGCGACTTGGCGCTCGTATTGCATGCGCCGATCAATCTCCGTGCCGACATGCTGATAGGACGAGATAAATTGCTGATAGAAGTCTCGGAGGCTACGTAGCTCATCGAAGAGCAATTGGACTTCAGCAAACGCGACCTCATAGCTGACAACAACAGCAATGCACGTTAGTGACAAGCTCTACGGAGATAATTTGGCAAAACCGCAGTACAGCGTACTGTGGGTGGATATCGTTTATCGTAGTAAAGTACCGAAGCAGCAGCCTGTCGCACTGCTCCATATCCACAAAGAAAGTAACCTGCGTTTCACCGTAAGCACTTGTCAGAGTCGACGCATTTCATCACGAACACAACTGCTTCCACGAACCGCAACTTCATAAAATGCGTAAATGTGTTTGCTATCCATGGTGTTTGCAGTCGTACTAGTGTATCCGCATTGCCAAGGTGGGTGAGCACAATGTGCTTGACGTTGCACTTCTCAATACAACGATCACGTACGGACTGGAGCGATCGCGCACAATTGCTGCGATTTCCTTTTCATGCTTTCCATGGAAGGACATGAAGAACGCGTAGATGTTCTCAATCCGCCTGAGCGCGTGCTCGTGAGCTCTCAGCAGATCCTCAATCCTGGCAACAACATTGCACACGGTCAGCTTGAGCTCGGCGCATCTAATAGGTGAGAACTGTCGAGCACGTTTACTCTTTGGCTTGGTCCACTGCATCCTGCTGCAGCGATTCAACCGTCTCTGCGTCGATGAAGTCGAACAGCGTCTTGCCCTGCTCCCCACCCACCATGGCCGGGTCCACCGCCGCACTTCGCAGCTGGGCGAACACGCGGTTCATCTCTTCAAGCAGCTGCAGGCGTGGTCATCGCCGCTCAGAATTGGGAACCACCACGTCAGTGCTACAGCGTGCACTACTCACCGGTGCCTGGTCAAACACCGACTCCTTGGCGATCTCCTTGGCGCTCTGCAGCTTCACGCGCGAGGCCCCCAGCATCTTGCCGAGCACCTGGTCATACAACGCAGCATCGTCGTCACTGAGACCTTTTTCCGGTGCACTAGCGCAGCCAAACGACGCCACACGGCCGCAAAAAAAAACAGGTAGAGACGCAGCTCCCGACCTCGCACTTCTCCCGGATGGTCCGGACGACGTCCCGCACGGCCGTGGCCACGTACTCGGCGCTCAGCAGCGCCGCCGCTTCCTCTCTTGGATCCATGCCGTCGGTCGAGCGATGAAGCAATCACTTGCGAAAAAGAAGGATTCAGATCAGAGTCAGACTCTGAATCTAGTAGGTGTCCAACAGGGGTTGAACTTGTCGCTGATTGGCAGGCCCGTATCCGGAGTAAACATGCTGATTTGTATATGTCATCGACTTGTCTCGTACTCTCTAGAGTGACGGTATCCGGCATACGTATACCCTGTGTACTGTATTACAGCATCTCGCATTTCTCCGGCGTCCCGCGCATGGAAGCGGATCACTTGAACAAAGTATTGATGATGGCGCTGCAGGTTTCTGTGAAGAGCTGGTGTGGGACCGCGAAGGAGCGCGGCTGTATACAAAACGCCATAGGAGACGAAAGTGCGGCGGCTAAGGAGGCGAGCAGGTCATGGCGAGCGAGGGCGTGGGCGTGGGCGTGCTGGTGAACTTGTCGTTCCTACTGGCGCTGGCGGTCGCGATGGTGGCCGTGCACTCCAAGATGCGGCGCGCGCGCAGCCGCAACCTGCGCGAGCTGGCGTCGCCACTGCTGGAACTGCCAGAGTGCGTTTTGTTCGCTCGACTCGCTTTGTGTGGCTCCGACGGGATTTGCTGACCAGGATGGGGGTGTGGCGCGGCAACAGGCTCAGCATCACGACGGTCGACCACCGACTCGACACGGCGGCTCGGTGCGCGCGAGCCAAGATGGAGGCGCTGCGGAGGGAGGCCCGCTAACGAAACGCTTGCTTTCGGTGGTCACAGCGAGGCGTCCAAGGGCTGCATCGTGTGTGACGGCTGCACGTTCGAGAACTTCCAGGGAGCGACGCATTGCGCTGTTTGTGGAGACGCGCTAGTGATGGATGGGACGCAAGCGAGGATAGCGAACGCAGCTTTGACGCCAAAGCAGCGGAGAGCAAGGTGACGTGATCTGCCAGTCTACTGCATGCCTCCCACGCTGACACGCTCGTTATGCAGGAGGCGCAAGGAGTGGACGCGAAAGCTCGACATCAAGGGCGATATGTTCTGGTATCGCGCAGACACGCAGCAGCGCGATGGTTCGATTGCAACGACCGGAAAAGTTATTCGCTTTCTGAAAAACTGTATGCGCTCGGTCACGCCACCGCCGAGCGTAGACGGAGACCCGAGTGGTGAAGATCCAGCCGACGTTGTGGAGACTACTAAGGTGTTTGCAGACGTGATGCCGATGGAAATCGTGTCATCGTCGGAAGCCGATGCCGGGGCCTGGGCGACCGGCTTGAAGATCGATTCCGCCGACAAAAAGCGGCAAGTCGTCCAGCTATCGACCATGAATTTCCCCACCAAGTTTGCGCACTTCGTGGTCAACTCGGCTGCGATCCTTGTGCCTGCAGACGTTGAGTTCCTCAAGCTCTCAGTGCATCGTGACTATGTGCTTGAGGAATCGGTCGAGCACCTCGGTTGCATCCAGGAAAAGTACATCCGCTCCGTCTTGCGGATCAACTTTCTCGAGGAGAACGGTGTCGACGCGGGTGGTCTGCAGCGCGAGTGGTTTACGATGCTGAACGAGCTCCTTCTCGACCCGACAACGGGTCTGTTCAAGTGCACCAACAAAGAGACCCAAGCGTTTTACTTGAATCCAAACTCGCGGTATGAGAACGGGGAAGATCACCTGATTTACTACTATGCAACTGGGCGGCTCATTGGTCGGGCGCTCCTGGAAGGCACCGTGCTCAATTTTCACTTGTGCATGCCGCTACTCAAGCTGATTCTCGGCGTACCGCTGACATTCGACGACCTTGAAGACTACGACCCAGAGCTATTCAAGAGCCTGTCGTGGCTGCTAGCGCACGAAGGCGCAGAGTCGCTTGACCTCGATTTTAGCGTCACAGAGAAGCGTGGTGACACAGCGGTCGTTGTCGACCTGATTCCCAATGGTCGGAACGTGGTCGTGACGGACGTCAACAAGCGAAAGTACGTCGAGAGCCTGCTTGAATATCATTTGATGACAAGCGTATCAAGTCAGCTGTATGTGTTCCTTCGTGGCATCTACGAAGTGATTCCAGCCAACTTGCTCATGATCTTCGATCAAGAGGAGCTCGAGTATCTTCTTTGCGGCTCGCCAGAGATCGACGTGGACGATTGGCAGTACAACACGACCACTTCGCCGACGATCCTCCATTCGCCGACCATCATTTGGTTTTGGGAGATCGTCCGAGAGATGTCCAATGAGTATCAGCGTCGGTTGCTGCAGTTTGCCACGGGGTGCTCGCGCGTCCCACTCGTGGGTTTCAAGGGTCTCACAAGCTACGATGGGCGGGTGTGCCTGTTCTCAGTCAAAGGCATGCCGAAGAGCGCGCACCCGTGCGTGCGCAGCTATGCGTGCTTCAACCGGCTCGACCTGCCGCTGGGCACCACACGCGAGCAGCTGAAAGACATGCTGTACGCAACGCTGGACACGGAGCTGTACGGCTTCACGACGACCTAGGGAGGTCGAGCGAGTGCCGACCTCGACCGAGCGGGTCGGTGGCTTGGCGTGTTTGCATCCTGTAGCTAGTGCAGCGAAGAGGTTGGCGGAGTTTTCCTTTTTTATTATGAAGTATGAACCGCACGTTTCCAAGCAGAAAAGATCGCGGCTGCTGTCGCATGTATCCATATCCTCAAGGTCGCGTCTTGCACCGCACGCAATCACCGCGACCACCCATCTGGAGAGCGCCACGAGGGAAGCGTCACGCAGCCATGACAACATGGATACAGCACCAGCAGTGTATCTCTGTGACGACCAGTTGCTCTGCCGAAAATTCTAGCTGACGCACTTGAATGCATGCGATTATGCGACCGCTTACGACTGCCACCGTGCTGTACAGAAACCAGCCGAATGACTCTGCGACCGACACCAGGGCCATCATGAGCTCGAGCATTGCAGAGCATTGCAGAGCATTGCAGGCGCCACGCGGGCATCAAGGCGGGCGTGAGAGAAGGAAGTTGACGGCGGCTGATGACGCGGTCGGAGGTGACGGGTAAACAGTCTTGGGTTGAGTATGGAGCGGAATAAGCTTGGAACGCTGCGTTTAGCGTCACCATTTGGAAAAAGAACCCTCCGCCCATATCAACTATGACAGGCTATTACAACAGCACGAAAGCCGGGGTTGGTCGCACGAGCTTCCGACGTATCAATTTTGATGGGTTCCCCGCCCGTCTCCATCCTCCCCTCAATCCAATCTCACTTGCGTTCAGTATGCGGGGAACGTGACATCCCGCCCGCAGTTGCAGTGGCAGTCGCCACCGCTGCGCTCGCAGATGCGCGGCGGCAATTCGCCAAGACGCCGCGCAGGGCCCAAGCAGCGAGCGCGCGGCTGACCGATCGGAGCAAAAGGCGAGCGAACTCAAGCGCGATGGACGGAGAACTGGCGCTGGCGGCGGCCGGCGGCGCGGGCGCCTGGTGCGTCCTGCTGCTGGCGGCCACGGTGCTCGTGGTGCGCAACGCGCGCGCGTGGGTCGCGGCGGGCGCGGCGCGCGACGGAGGCGCCAAGGTGGCGGCGGAGTCTGCGGACGGGTGAGTCACGGCTCGTGCGGTGCCAGCGGGCGGCGGGACCTGACCGGCCGTGTCTTTGGCGCGAGCAGCGCGATGGAGAAGGGCCAGGACGAGGGCGGGTGCGCGGTGTGCGGTGCCTGTGGGTTCGAGAACTTCGCCACGGCCTCGCAGTGCGGCGCATGCGGCGGGCGCGCGCTGGGCGAGGCGCCGGTGGGCATCGGTGGCAGCGAGCACCTTCGCACGAGGTAACGGCGGCTTCTAGCCATGCGAATCAAGCGTTCGAGGTCTAACCCCTCGTGGGCAACGCAGGAAGCGCAAAGAGTGGAGTCGGTTTGTGGACGAGAACGGGAGGCGATGCTGGGTGCGCCACCGCATCGCTGGCAACGATGACCGCTCGGACGGCTACGTTCTGCAGTTCGACATGCAGCGACACCTACAGCCGGTGCACGAACCGGACCCGGTGACGAGCGACGCCAAGGAGCTCACAAGTCCGCGGACACAGACGGCCAACGCCGCCTTTAGCGCCGCGCTGGGGTACCAAATGTCCAAGGTTCGACTGGAGCTGCTGGACGCAATGGGAGCTGACCCCATGAAGCTCCCGCACGATGTGTTTGGCTCCAACGGGAACACCTTCTCGCTCGCGACTAGCATCTCGCGCGAGGACCTGTTCAAGCAGTCGGTGGAGCTTTCAGCTAAGGACTTCCCCACCAAGTATGAACACTTTAGAGAGCAGGCAGCACTGCTCCGAGAGTCGCACGTCAGCTTTCAGGCGCTGCGCAGTGCGACCAAGTGCCCGCCGTCTGTGCGCAATGACTACCTGCTGGAGCAATCGCTTGAGCTCGTCACGTGTGTTGACGAGTATATAATCCAGTCATCGAACATCCCTGTCACGCTTGTCGACCATTCGACTGGCAAGGAGGTCGAGCCTGCAGCTCGGCGCGAGTGGCTCGTGACTTTGAGCAGTCAACTATCGGACCCGCTCGTCGGACTCTTCCGGACCACCAACCACAGCGACCGCAGCTACTTCATCAACCCGACTGTAGAATCTGTGCTCGGCGATGACCACTTGCTGTACTACTACTCTGCTGGGCGGCTGGTTGGCCACATGATGCTCAACGGCGATCTACTCGACTTCCACTTCTCGGTGCCGCTGCTCAAGATGATTCTGGGCACGCCCATCAGCTTCAGCGACCTCGAGTACCTTGACGAAGAGAAGTACCGAAACCTCTTGTGGCTGCTCGATCACGACGATGTCCACGAGCTGGAGCTGGACTTCACCGTGAACGAGCGCTCCTCGAGCGGAGAGATCGAAACCATCGAGCTGATTCCGGCCGGCCGGAACATCCAAGTGAACGACGACAACAAGTACGAGTACATCGACCGCGTGTTCCGGTACGCGCTCTTCGAGAGCGTGTCAACGCAAGTGTGCGTATTCCTGAAGGGCCTGTACGAGGCTGTGCCGCAGGACCTGCTCATGCTGTTCGACTACGAAGAGCTCGACTACCTGCTGTGCGGGTCGGACGCCATCGACATGAGCGACTGGCAGCAGCACACGCTCGTGGAAGGGGACGCCACAGTCGCAGCGTGGTTCTGGGAGATCGTCGGCGCCATGTCGGGCGACCAGCGGCGGCGGCTGCTCCGCTTCGCCACGGGCAGCGCGCGCGTCCCGATCGTCGGCTTCCGCGGGCTCAAGAGCTCCGACAGCCGGCCGTGCCCGTTCTCGCTCAAGCTCGTGGCCAGCGCCTCGGGCGTGCGCAGCCACGCGTGCTTCAACACGCTGGAGCTGCCCGCGCTGGCCTCGAGGCCGCAGCTCGAGACGGCGCTGCTGGCAATCGTCGAGTGAAAAGTGTGTATATAAATTGTGAAAGGTAAATACAGTTTCATATCGGGTTTGGGAAGCGCACGGCGCCAGAGAGGTGGCTTCAGCACGGGATTTCGCAGTCGGACGCGCGGCCACAAATATAAAAGCGGAGAACACTCCGCTCGCCTCCCCCCGCGCTGGTAAGTGCGCCAACGTCAAGGCGCCCGCCGCTGCGCTCCGCGCCGCCCACGATGCCGCCCAAGCGCGGCGAGTCGCAGCGCCGCAACCTGACGTACCAGGAGAAGCTGATCATCATCCGCAAGAAGGAGGAGGAGCCGTCGTGGACGCAGGAGAACCTGGCCATGTGGGCCCGCGAGCAGTTCAAGCTGGCCACCAAGCCCACGCAGGCCACCATCTCCAACATCCTGCGCGCCAAGCAGCGCCTGCAGAGCATGAACGTGCCGCCCGACTTCCGGTCCGCGAGGCCCGTCAAGAACCCAGAGCTCGACGCCATGATGATCCAGTGGGTCGCCAACATGCTGGCGGCCAACACGCCGCTCACGCGCGACGCCATCCAGCAGAAGGCCGCCTCGCTCGCCGAGGAGCTGCAGCTCACGAGCAACATGACATTCTCCAAGGGATGGGTCAGCAGCTTCATGAAGCGCCACCAGCTGCACTTCCGCCGCAAGCATGGGCTCACGGCCGGCCCGGAGAACGACCTCGAGGTCGTGCGCCAGAACATGCTGCAATCGGCGCAAGCCTCAGCGGCCGCCGCATTGGCAGCCAACTCCATGATGCTGTCCGGCGGACAGCAGGCGGGAGCGCAGGGAGCCGTGGACACCATTGATGGCATCGCAGGCGCGTCATCTGCGATCGACGACGCCTCCCGCCGACCGCCGCGGTTGTCGACCAAGCGCAAGCGGATGACTGTGTGGGAGGGCGAGCACCTGTCCCCGGAAACGCGTGTTGCGCTTGGCGTGCTGCTCGAGTGGGTGACTGTACCCGGCAATTACGCGCGCTGGCGTATGCGCAAGTCGGTCAAGGAGCGCGAGCCGCTGTGCGAGGAGATCAACCTCCTGCTGCGCACACGCGGGCTGCGCGATATGACCATGACGGAGATCCGCGTGCACCTGGTGACGTTTGTCAAGTCGTACAAAGCTGCGAATAGCTGGCTGACCGAGACCGGTCTCCGCGAGGCGTTCGAGATGGAGAAGACCACGGGTGGGTACGACGTGAAATCGCATGTCATGCAGCTCTGCCAACACTACGATGCCCTCGCGCCAGTACTCTCGGCATTTCTCAACGAGGTGGACGAAGACGAAGAGATGGGCCTGGCGGAAGAAGGCGACCTCATCGCCGCCGCTGCCGCCGCCGCCGCCGCGAATCCCGGCGAGGATGAGGCTGCAGCCTCCGAGCGGGCAGCGCTGGTGGTGGCGATGGCCGCCAAGCTCCCCCGGAAAGAGGGCGACTTGAGCGCCAAGCCGGCGGATCTGCCATCGCAGCAGCACCAACCCGTGGCACCGGACCGGCCTGCCGACAAGCACCAGCAGCAGCTGCTGTTTGACCTCGAGTGCGAGAAGCTCAAGTGCGACATCGAGGCCAAGCACGTGCAGCTCATGCTGGAGAAGACGCTCGCGCGCAAGAAGCTGCTGGACGCCGGCATCCCCGTGCACGAGGTCGACAAGCTCTTCCCGCTCTGAGGCTGCCGTCGGTTCCTTTTGCATTCTGTTGTTTTTTTTTTTTCAAATTGGATCGACCTTCGTGCGACACACCAAACTGTCCCGTGTTGGAAACCACCGTGAGGGACGAGCATCCGCCACTTTCGAAAAAAGTCTTTTGCCACTTTGGCGTACAGGTGAAATGGCACGGGGCCGCAAGAAGGCGCTGGAGCAGGCGATGGCCGTGGCAGCGGCCGCAGCGGGCGCGGAGGCAGAGGCGCCGCGCAAGAAGCGCAAGCGCGGCGGCTCCAAGCCAGGCCCTCGCAACACGTGGGAGACGGACGCGGCGCGGCCGGGCGGTCGGTGCTCGGGGGACATCCTGCTGTCGTGGTTGGTGGCGGGCGACAACTACTCGCGCTGGTTCCACTCGGGCCGCACGCGCGCGACGCAGGGCGACGGCAAGCCCAAGTACGGCCAGCGCGCCGTCATGGCCCGAGAGGTGATCGCGGCCTTCGAGGCAGAGGGCATCTTCACGCGCTCCATGCAGGACGTCCGCAACCACATCTCCTTGATGGAGAAGCGCTACGAGAACGCGCGCAGCTGGCTCGCCGAGAGTGGCCTGCTCGCGCAGTTCGAGGCAGGGAAGGTGGACCAGGAGATCGAGCAGATTGTGCTCAGATTGTGCCCCAATTACCGCAAGCTCGCACCAGCCTTCGCGCGCGCAGTGCCCGTCGAGACCATCGAGATCGACAACTCGGCCGAGGAGGCTGACCCTGTACCTGTTCAAGATGCGGCGAAACCTCAAGCTCCAACAAAGGATGGCCACGAGAATGGCAGCGACGAGCCCGTTGAGCGCGATGATGCTCTGCGTTTGGATCACGAGTTGGACGTGCACCACGAGTCAGATACTCGCCACGAGTTGGACCTGCACAATGAGTCGGATGCAGATAACGAGACGGATACGCACCACGATTCAGGTGCATATCACGATTCGGACGCGCGTCACGAGTCAGATGCAGACAATGAGGCAGATGTGGAGGATGAGGACGACTACGAGGATGACGACTACGAGGACGACGACGACGATGCGGAGCAAGGACAAGAGATACTGGTTGATGAAGATGAAGAGGAAGACGACGACAACGAAGATCGCGGATATGAGGCGTCCCAGGCGTCTCAAGGCTTCCAAGAGCCCCAGGCATCGCAAGGTGTTGAAGTGTCTCAAGCATCTCAAGGGTTTGAAGCATCTCAAGCATCTCCAGTCTCGAGTTCCAGCCCTCGGATCAGTGAGCAAAACGAGCCGGAACAGGAACAACCGACAGACAGCAGCTCAGAGAGCCTAAAGGGCGAGGTTGATGGGGATCCGGCACGTCAAGATAGCGACGAGGAGGAGCAGGAGGCTGTCCAGTCACCAAGTGCCAAGCGCCAGCGAGTCTCCTCTATTGGCTCGTACCAGGGTGAGAGCGACGCCGACGAGCTCCATTTCCGCGCACGAAGACGTGAAACCCTGTTGACGATGGCAGAAGAGGAGCGGGAGCAGCGGCGAGAGCTCTTTGAGCTCGAACGCGCCAAGCTACAGCGCGAACTCGAGCTGAAGGAAATTCAGGTCGTGTATGAAAAATCTCTCGCGCGTAAGAAGCTACAGGACGCCGGTGTCGAGCCCCACGAGATTGACCGCGTCCTGCCGCTGTAATCCGTGCTTCCTGTAGGTAGGTTCACAAATCGCGTTCTGAATATGCAGTACAGCAGCTTTCCCTTTTTTTCAATAGCAACTGCACAACGTTTGGAGAGGACGATTCGATTCACTTTAGTCAGCTCCATTCTCATCGTCATATAGTTGGGGACGCGCGGCGTCAAAGCACGTGAGGCTTGCGTGCTGGAGCAGCACTTCTCGACGATAGCACCTTGGGGATCGCAGATGTCGTGGTTGCGGACATCGCTGGCGTCGCATTGATCGTTTCGACGTGGGAGGCGTTGGAGACAATAACCAGCAGCGTGCCTGAAACGACGAGAAGAGAACCCACGACTGTCAGGAAGCCAGGCAGCGCGTCGACACCTACCACCACACCCATGATGTTGGCGATCGCCGGTTCTACTAGCATCACAACAGACACGACGATCGGGTCGAAGTATTTCATGACGGCAATATAGCCAAGGGTGCCAATGAGAGTGCACACGATGACGACGTACACCTCCGATAAGAAGCGTGATGCGTCGAGCCACCCGAAGAGACCAATAGTCGGGTCCATTGACACTTCGAAGTTTGTTCCAAGCAACGAAAAGACGGGGAAGTGGACCAGCGCAGACACGAAAAAGATACCCGCCATAAGCACCGTGACGTCCACTTCCGCACGGAGCTTCTTGGCCGATACCAGGTACAAAGCACCGCCAACAGCACCAAGCAGAGCGACCAGATCTCCCGCGAGCGACACACCAACAACGTCCGACTCGCCACCGGTAGGAGCCGATGAGTGATCCAGTGTAGTGATCGCGCCACCAATGATACCAATACCCGTGCCGATGCCCTCGAACTGGGAGACATACTTGCCTAGCGCCAGCCGCGCTAGAACCATGAGCAGTGAGTGGCAGTTATTGAAAATGTACGCGTGGTCGATCGACGTGTGGCTCAGTGCCCAAAGGAATGTCATCAAGAAAAGCGCGTTCGAGAGACAGCAGGTCAGGAACCAAAACATATTGCGCGTCGAAAACAGCGCTGGAGGCACACCTTGGTCATAGAACGACCACGCTGCCAGAGGAAGGAACACGAGCAGAGACGCCGTCGAGCGCCAGAAAAGCTTGAGAAACGGATCGACGCCGCGTTGCAGGTCAAGAGCCGCCCCCATCGAAGAAATGGTCAGCAGCGACGCGAGTAGCAGCACATATCCCACAATCGGCACCTGGTGCTTGACTAGCAATTGCACTTCGAGAGCGCCGTCTTTTGTCTCAAGCGTCTCGACTGCCACATCCTTGACTGACGTTGGCAGGGAGGACATCCGGCGCAGCAGGCTTGGACGAGAGTACATCGTGTCAGAGTCGGGCACAGCAAGCACGAATTGCTGTTTATTTGCACCATCAGCAGCCCCCGGCAGATTGCTGGAAGCTCGGCGGCGAGAGGGTGTAGTCGGAGGCGGGAGCTCAATCAAATATGCATTCCTCTCTGCCGTCAAGGGCGTAATGGCACCGCCATGAGCTTCAGCAACGGCCTCGAGTGGGATGGACACAACAAAAGAATCTTCGACCTGTTCGAGGAAGGAGCTGCGTCGTCGACGCACTTTCAACTTTGGACTCGTTGGAGAGCCTTGCACAGGGGATGGCACAGACGAAGTCCCCACGTTGAGCAGCGGCGTTGACTCTGTTGCTGGGGTCACTTCGATAGTCAGCGGTGGCTCTGCATCGGCGTCGACCTGCTCGAGGTGGTTGACACCGACAACAAAGCCCTCAAATACCTCTGCAGATTTCATATGCGAGTCGACAGCGCGCAGCGTCGAGTCATCGTCAGCAGCCGACACTGCAAGGAAGACGTTTTGACTGTGCGGCTGCTCGGGTAGAGGGTCCTTGGCGACAAACACTGGCCACGGTGACAACGAATCGATGCTGTTGGCCGCTAGGATGTTGTCGTACTGCTCCTGGGTCTCGATGCTGAGCCACACTGCTCCAGCAGTGTCCATGTACTTTAATCCGTACGACGGGCGAAGTACGTTAAGCGCTTCTGCAAGCGAGAACTTTGGCTTTTCATACGCAAGCAGCTCCAACGCAGCGAAAATGCGACCCGTCGTAAGAAACAGCCCAGCATCAATCGCATCGAACTCCTTGAGTCCTCGGCCGATTCTCTTGATGGAGTCGTTTGGGCCAATTGCAACCTTGCCGGCGGTAGCTGGAAGCCCCTTGAGCTTCTTCTTGTCCGAGTCGATAAGCACGCACGCGACACATTCCTGGAGGTCGAAAGCCGCAAGGCGAGTGATGATCGACTTGTCAAAGATGTGATCGGCCGTGTGGATCAGGAACGGACGAGTGAACATCTCTCGCGCAGATAACAGCGTGCGCGCATGTCCGTAGGGCGTCTCCTCGCCCAGGTTGAGGAACTCGATCTTCATTTTGGGGTACAGGAACGAGTCCTTGACGTGCTCCATGATCTCGTGGCCAAAGTATGAGATGATGATTACCACGCGCTCCATGCCGGCCACAAACAGCTGCGCCAGGATGTGCTCGAGCAACGTGTACTCGCCCAGTTTGATGAGGCACTTGGGCGTGTCTGAGTTTTCGAGGCACATGGTGCTGGAGGCCGCCGTGATGAGCACTTCCTTGACGGCGGTGGACTCGGCCGAGCCGTACCCCGCGCCGCCTGCAAGCTGCGCCGACTCCTGCGGCGGCTTGCCCACAGCCTCGAACGGCACCTCCTGGCCGCGGTTCACCACGACGCCCTGCATGTCCACGGCGTCGTCCGACTGCATGCCCTTGACGAGCTCGACCTCGGGGATGCGTGCGAGCGCGCTGAGCATCTTGAGGTCCAGCGCGTAGACGCTCGAGGGCACCTCGGTGTCGATCTGCAGCTTCTCGCGGCGGCCCATGGCGAGACAGCGGGTATGGCGCCGAGACTTGGAGGCGGTTGAGGGGGTCTGGAGAGCTCGGGAGGCCACCAGGCAGCCTCGCACGGAGAGAAACGACCGCCGCCTGCACTGGCGAGGCTCGCGAGCGGGCGGGCGTGGAAGGCAGGCAGCCACGGCTTGTTGGATTGCTCTTTGAGCATTTATACTTCTCGACGGGATATCTAATAACCTTGGGCAATGCATACGACATTCGCTAAACCTTCGGATTACATTTTGATCGCGCTTCAAGTTGAAGTGGGTGGTCATTCCCGCAGGCAACGCGCTACAGCACTGTAGACATGGGGTGGCGTGACGGTGGAGGCCGGGTAGCCTTTGCATCTAGCGGGACGTCCGGGTTGGTGTCGATCTCATCGGGTGCGTCCATGACTGCTTCTGGCGGCGTGGTGAGCGTGTCTGGCGGCGCTAGTGGCGTGTCCGAAGAGTCTTGATTTCAGTGTCATCTCATTGTCGGGCGATAGCTTGGAGGAATCGTGGTGAGTAGGTTTAGTAGAACGAGTAGCGGTGAGGTGTCGCTGGAATCGTCATCAATGGCGGCAGTACAAGCGGCAGGGGCGGCGACTAGACGCGCTTACAGCAGCAGCAGTCGAGCGCTTGGTGGCATACGCGTCATGAGGAGCGTAACCACAACTGAGTGTTGTCACGAGTGCTGTCTTTGGAAGCAGTGGAGGAGGTGGTGTTAGTTGCAGTCGGATGCGACGACAGCTGATTTCCATTTCGTTTTGGCGTTCTTGTCTACTATAGTGATATGTGTAATGAAGAAGCGGAGGGTTTAGTTGTTGCCGAACACAACAGCCACAATGAGCAAGGCACCGGCATGGTGGCAAAGACTCCTGAAGTGTTTATAGTCGATTACTAGAGCGTACTTGGGCAACGCACAGCATTAGTTGAAGCGATATTGCCATGGATGTAGTTCGCACGAGACTGTAGAATCAAAATGGCTTGTGGCAGCGTTCGAATCGTCTCGCTGCAATCTAGACAAAACGGGGGTGAGCGAAAGACGGGTGGCTATTGCAGCGCGCTCCTGGTGTAGGACGACGCGGTCCGGTACAGGAATCCGATGCCCAGAGCGCCGAGACTGCATCCCGCAGAGGCGAGCTCGACGCCGGTCGCGACAAAGCCGTTTGCAGACGCGTACTCGTACCATGACTGGAAACAGTCGCGCGCTACTACGGCCATATGGCGAGCGCTGATCTTCAGCAGCAGGAACCAGAGCTTCGACATCTACAGCCGCAGCAGAATCATCGTAAGCAGTCGACATCAACGATTCTGCGTCAGATGTAAACAAACCTGAATGAAGTTTGCGCCGAGGTCAAGGGCGACGGCGGTGTGCTCGGGGTAATACTTCTCCACGACCAAGCCGACTCCAATGATGCTCGCGACTGGAATCTGTGCAGCACAAGCACATGAGATCGTTTGCAACAGCGCGGTGGTGGACACTTGATTCATCAACGTACCGCGAGTCCGACGAATGGGAGCCCCGCTGCAGTCAAAGCCCCAGTGAGGAACGGGTGCTCGACTGCACGCTCGCGTGCATTGAGCATGAACTTGTCGAGCTTCTTCCGCAGCACCGCAGGGTTTGGTCGCGGCTGCGGCTTCGCCTCGCTGTCGACGGGCTCACTGTCAGAGTCGACCTCTTCCTCATCACCCTCGTAATCTGACGGGAGCTCCTCGATGGAGATGTGGTCACCGCGGGTCTGGCGTCGAGCCTTTCGCTTCTCCTCTTTGCTCAACGACATGAACAACGACTGCCCTGCTTCCAGCAGCTTTTGCGAGAGACTCAACGAGAGCTGCGCGGCCAAGTCGAGCTCGTCCTTGGTGATGGTGCTCAGTGCGTGGTCCATCGTGGCGCACATGTTGTCGGCGAGCACCATCATGTTACGCACGCCGTCTTCGTCCGAGAGCACTGTTAGCTGTCCACCTTGGGGCGGATGCGCCACAATCATCTCGCCTGAGAGCCCTTCGTTCTGGTTCCCCTCTCCCTCTGCCTCAATCATCGCGTTGGCTGATGCGTGCAGCATCTCCATCAGCGAGGCGTCGGCGTTGCGAAGGTGCTCGCCCAGCTCGCGGACCTTCTCGGGGTCCTGCAGAATCTCGGCCGCACTCGCGCGCACGTCCCTCAGACATGCCTGCGTGGCCGTCACGGCCTCCGCGAGCTTGGCCGCCACGTCCTCCACGCGCATCTGGCTCAAGGCGGCGCTGGCTTCCTCGCAGGTCTGCGAGAGGAACTTGAACAGCGTCGCGTTGACTTCTCCCGACGTCACTGGCAGCAAGCGCGGCGTTAAGCGGCTCGTACGCCACCGTTGGAGCTCGCAGTCGCACCGACCGACGCCCAGAGCGCTAGTGCGTACCGTTGATCACCTGCTCGTCGCCCGGCGCCGCCACGCACTGCTGCAGCAGCATCTCCATGGCCTGCGTCTGCGCCTGCTCCAGCTCGGCAGCGTCCATGGTGAGCGACGCCTTTCCCAAAAAGAAGTTCTCAGGTCCGCTCTCCAGTCCACTGCAATTCAGCCAATCAGCGATCGCATCATCCCAATCCTATCGCTGCGATTGGCTAAAACCCTTCTGCTCCAACCTGTGGCCGCCTCGATAATTAGAATCTCGGCCGAGAATGAGCACCACAGCCGCCAATGCGGTGGTGCTGGCGCCGGCGCTGGCCGCCGCCACCAGCTCCAACGGCGCCAGGCGGAGCACAAGCGGCACGGCGGGCGGCGCCAAAAAGCAGCGCATCCTGTGGGACAGCGACAGTGCGACGCGCGGCGGCAAGACGTCGATCGCGGTGCTGCTCGAGTGGCTGACGGCGCCTGGCAACTACGCGCGCTGGCACAGCGGCAAGTCGCAGTTCGGCGAGACGCGCGAGGCGCTGTGCTCCGAGATCAAGGCCGAGATGAAGCGCCACGGCATCCTGCACCGCGAAAACGCCAACATCCGCACGCAGATCAGCGAGCTCGAGCGCTCCTACGACGCCGCGCGCGAGTGGATGGCCAAGCACGGACACACGTCCGAGTCGCTGCGCCACGGCTCCGACGACGACGACGTACCCGCAGATGGCGCCACACGCAGTGCTGCAGAGGCCACCGTGCTCAGGCTCTGCAGGTACTTCCACGTGCTCGACCCCATCCTGCGCCAGGTGGCCGAGGACGCAACGGCCACGCGCGCCAAGCGCCCCTATGCGCCACGCAAGCGCCGCGAGCGCGAGAACGAAGAGCTGCCGGTGCATAAGCGCAACGCGGAGGCTGCCATCAAGCCGGCGGTGAGCGTCGAGACTCCGATTATCCCCAACGCGGCTGCAGTAGAGCGACCACCTTCGCAGCCAAGGGAACCTGAGGTCACAAGGAGTCAGACAACGAGCGGGCCAACCCCGATCCCAACGAACAGCAGCGTGTCAGCCTCCTCGACTCCGTTGCCTATGGGATCGTTTGCTGTACCTGATCTTTCCCAGTTCTCTGTGCCTGTCACGTCGATGCAGATACCAGCACCTGGCATTTTTGCTCCTTGGGGTAATCCCGCTGTCCTGTCCGGCCTTGAAGAAGCAAAACGCCTTGCGCTCGAGGCTGCTCGAGAGGAGCGAGAGCGCAAGCGGAAGCTGTATGAATGGGAGGAGGAGAATGCAAAGCTCGAGCGGCAAAAGCTGGGCTATGAGCTGGAGACCGCACGCATTAGGCTAGCTGCAGAGCGGGCGGTGGCGAGGCGGAGAATGGAGGACGCCGGCGTTTCAGCCTCTGAGATCGAGCGTATCCTTGCAGGAATGGCCGCCACTAGTCGGTAGGATGTATAAGCGCAGGTTGCTCTGTTGTAGCAGCTCGCTTGCCCATGTTGTGTCAACAGTACAGTATTTTTCCTCTTCTACATGCACGCCCGCCTGCTAGAGAGCTCAAAGCGTGGCATCACGGTGTGCGCGTAGCAAGTAGCCGAGCTCGATACGCACTGAGTAGATTCTGGATACTGTTGTCTCGCAGAGCAACCTCCACCAGATCGTCGGCTGGAACAATTGCAGACTGGAACTACACACACATTCAAGGGGACGATTAGTCACTTGAAGATTGCAACCGCCAATCACTAACCAAAGTCGTACCTCGACACGCTCGAGTTTCATTGAATCCCGTTCAAAGTAAGCCGTAACGATGTGGCCAAGCACGTCAATCTCAACTGCATCCTCGTTGACATTGGAGACCTTGATGCCTGAAAGCGAGGCTTGAATGTCGCGCATTTGGTCGTACCTAACGTTTCACAGTGTTGTGAGAACGAGAGTGCAAGGGCACACATCGGCGGAGCTATTACGAACCAGTCCTTCATGTGTTGGAGTGTCAAATACTCTTGCTCCCGCTGCTTCACCTCGACGTCTTTACTCCTGGCGTCGTTCTGTGTTGTATTTTCAAGACGAATACACACTTAGTTGTCCATTCTCCAAGGACGATTCATGGTCCCAACGATACCTGTTTGGCGAGTCGAGCAATCCGCTCCGTTGTCTTCTTGACCTTCGTCGAGATATCCATGCTCTTGTCCTAAAGTTGAAAAGGTGAAGAGCGCTCACCAACACTGGTTGACTTCAACTGCACAGCCCATCAAAACGCACCTCCAGCAATGCTTTCTTCTGATCGAGCTCTCGGATACTTTGAGTTTGCTGGTCAAGCACTCGTTCACAGTCCTCTTCGTCGTTGATCATGAGCCCCGTCGCCATTTGCAGCTTGGCCTTGCGCTGCGCGTTTTTCTTCTGCAGCTCCTTCCACTCGTCCTCGAGCTTCGCGAGCTCACTCGTGTATCCCGGGCGATCACGCTCATACTCGACCACCTTCTGCTTTTCTGTTGACGAGAGCACCGCGTCAGTTGCCAGTAGGGCAGCAACTATACACCTCCAGTGACTCACGCTGCTCCACTTGCAGCACCAGCAACTCGATACGACGCAGCACAGCCACCCGCTCCTTCACAGCGGCTTGCAGCTCAATATGCGCCTTCGTGTGTGCCGTGCGCAGCTGTGGCGTCACGGCGGCCGCGCGGCGCAGCTCCTCGAGGCTCTGCACGCTCGCGAGCTTCTCCAGCAGGTTCTGCTGCGTCTGCTGGTCCACGAACGCTCGCTGCAGCGCCTCCAGCTCGTCCTGTGACAACGAACTCGCGTCAGCTCCCCATCTACCGCGAGCAGCTCCTAATCAGCGCCGCTGGAGCCCACCAGCGCTCCCTGGAGCTTGGCAGCGGCCTCGGCCGGCGTCTTGGCGTCCGACTGCGCGACCACGCGAGATGCGAAGAGCTTGGCGAACTGCGCCGCGCTGTTGACCACCACGCCGTCAGCAGCTGCAGACCTTCACTCTGCGACGCAGGAGAGCGCCATGAGCGCCGCGAGGAACGCACCTTGGCGGCTCGGAGGTCGCGGCGGACTCGGCCATGGCTTCCCGCCTGGTGTCTTCCTGGTGATGATTTGAAAAATACACTTGCTAGTGGTGTTTTTGTAAATTATTCTGAGAGCCACGTCGCCTTGGTGACGCGTTTACTACGTATATTGTCATCAAACTCATTTGGTCTACTTGTTTGACAAACATAATTCATCCAGATAGCCAATCACCATTGCCAATTCAACCCTATTTCATTCAATCGAATGCTCTCAAGGAGGCGAGATTTCTGATGCGGAGCTCGCGATCTTGAAGCGACGCGAAGAATGGAGGGCGTCTGGAAGGAGCTGCTGCGCTCACCTAGAGCTGCTGCGCGGCTTTTTGCAGCGCTTCATGCGTGGCGAGCAGCGATTGTGCGGCGAAGGCTGCGTTTCCAGACGGGAGCAAACGCTGGCGATGCGCTGACAGTCGCGTTCTTTGAGCAAGAGCTGCCGCTGCATCTGGCAGTCGTTAGCCTCGATCCGGAGGTTGCAGACTCCTTTCAACTCCTAAGATACATTTACTTGCGGTTACCTGGGAGCTCAGATCTCCTTGATGTCAAGGTGGTCTTCATCGTATTACTTCACCGTTGGGAACGTGTCTTCCTGACATGTGCAGTCTCTTGCAGAAGCGTAGCATGTTGTTCTATGCCATCAACCACCGCTGGGGGATCGAGCATCTTGAATGGCTCGCCGATAAGTCACTGTCAAACATCATGGAGACAGATGTCGAGGTAACACTACTTCCAACGCTTGTAGTGACAAAATATACGCTAAACATTGGCTTCGACCACAAACAGGGTTTGAGTATCACTTTTCATGCTGTGCAGAGCGGTTGCACCCAGGAGTTTGTGATTCGGCTGGCAGTGGCTATGGCTAGATGCTGCGTATCCCACATCGACAATTTGGTGCATGGACGACACTTTCAGAGCGCAAAGCGAGTACGCATTTTACCACGCCTCACTATGAACCCGATGCACACACTCACATATCATTGACAGTATTGCCAACGCAGTCTCCTTGTCTATTTTCCGGGTGTTTCCAAGTTTCCACATGCACAGTCACGACTCACGCTAACAAGCAGTTTCAGTGATGATGAAGTAGTCGCAATAGTCCAGAGACTCTGGGGAGATTTCATTGACAAATGGGGACATGATGGTAAGGCTCTTTCAAACCCAATGTTTGCACATGACTTACACCACGCTATCGCATTTACTAGATGTCCCACTAATCCAAGAAGATCTTCCAAAAGTTCTTCGTGTGCCGATCGAGTCCTACGTGGAAGTTTCAATCGTTGCGAAAGGCGAGCCTCTAAGCTTTCAGTGGTATTACGAAGATACGCCAATCGAGGGAGCCACACTTCCGCTTCTTTATTTGGCACACAGCGTTCGCGTGCACAACGCTGGTGCTTACCATTGTGAGGTGGTAAACCGAAAAGGAAGAACAATGTCAACTCGGATGAAACTAGAGGTGGTTAATGACACTGAAAAGCCTGATCCAACAGCCGCCTTTCGAGTCGATAAATCTCTGCTCGACTTTCACAGCGACACATGGGATAATGTCAAGGCTTCTGCTGGCGCTTGTATCCAGAATCTGCCGTTGGGTGTTGTGCTCTTGCTACCTCCAGAATTCTTCCATTGCAAGGATTCAAATGGTATCGATGCGTCTAACTCGTTTGGAGTAGACATTGCAATCAGAAAAGTACCGCAGAGTGGGTTTTCATCACCCCAGCTAGAAATTCAAAACGGTGACTTCTTAGTTAGTTGCGTAATCGATGTACTTCCCCATACGGTTGGGGCATTGCTACGACCAGTAACGTTATGGATCCCGCACTGTCTTGCTGTGACCGATCGCTTCTATCGACCAGTCATCGTTGAGATTGATTCTGAGACTGGCAAGTGTAAAGAACTTGAGAGTGCAGCCTGCTCGTTTCAAACCACAAGACCAGGTGTCATGTGCAGTCGAATATCAAAGCTCGGCCGATTTGCAATAGTTGCCAAAAAACTCCAAGGAAATTTGGAGCTCGAAGCACCTCTGGAGCAGTTGCGGCTTATCGTTGTTCGACCAAAGAAAATATCTGTAGCTAGTGTAAATCGTCAAGAAATTCCGTGCGCTTCATTATGGCTTGTCAAAGATCGCCCAGACATGTTATCGCTCTGGGAGCGCTCATGCAAGCAAGACGAACAGGAATTGTCTTGTGAGGTTGATCAGTTTGTACTTCAAGCAAGAGCCAACCATATCATTACTGTTCAGTTGGGCTCAACATCTATGATAATGCATCAGTGGAGCTCATCCGATGTTAGTTGCGGATTCGCTGGCATCGCATCAAGCTTGCATTTGCCTATCAAAGATACTCTTGGTGATCAAGTTAGCGACAGTAATCCATTTATTGCAGTTCAACTTCTCGTATCGACGAGAAAGCTATCGCACACTATGGGTCTTAAGAACAAAAACGTCCAGCTCTCCGCTGACACACTCGGCGAGATTTCGATACCTGTTAATGAATGGCAGTGGTCATTAGTGCTTCCTATGGACTTTGATGATTGTTCAGTCATACCGGCCCCAACACCCAAGTTGATTTCAAGAACCTCCTCATTAATTGAGCTGGATGTGGAGCCGTCTGAGCAGGCAATCAGAACAGATAGTGGTGTCAACGGATGCAAAACAAACCAAGAAGACTGCCAGTCACCAGCTTCCGTATACTATTATATTGTCGAGCTAGCTAACTTTTCGTCGTCATTCTGGAGCCGTTATGACCAAACATGGTGGTTCGACAAGTAAGTTGCAAATAGCTCAATGTTTTGTTGATCTTGATATCTAATTCGTCATTGCTGCGCAGAACGAAAACAAAAACCATTGAAGGGATGTACCGGGTTGTGCATCGAGGATACAATCGATTTGTATCCATACCTACCACCGCGTTTGCTGGCTGTGTACGCGTTACTAAGTGTAGTATCGATCATTTCGGAAAATACTCGGAGCCTGTTCTCATTGAACCGTTCAAGTCGGACCATTCAGGTGAAAGCATAAACCGTGAATACTCTGCGGAGCAGGAAACCTCAAAAACACGTATTCAAGAAGCGGTTCAAGCGTGTTATACAAGCGACGAAGAATTCCGAAAGGTGTTTAGTTTGAAAATGGAACCGGATCAAATATGCAGAAGTCTAGATGAAATGCGTACGAGTATCCGAAGTGCAAATTATGATCTTGCACTGTTGCTTCTGGGGTTGTCGAACATTCGGGAGCAAATCGCCTCAATTCGTGTTGCGAAGCTCTGGTTCATGCAAGAGTTATCCGTAGTACTTGCGCTTGAACGGTTCGTTCCGGAGCTCGACCGTTCTCCAGTTCGGTATGCTCCAATTATTTTGGAAATGCATCGCATCGTTCAGGTTTGATTGATTTGTGTCGATTGTATTGAGTGATATTCCTCCTAATCTGTCATGGTGTGCGCAATACTGCAGGATGTGTCCACCCTTGTATCGAAACTATCAACCAGAGGCTGGCTTCACCTTGTGTTGATGGAAAATTGGTTCGACAAAGAGGTCACAGAGATACAACAGCGCGTAATGAATCTGCTGACTGTAAGTGACTGCGCCATACAAGGCTCACAGTCATTTCGAACAAGTATTGAGCAACGAATGCTCTTGTCGCCTATTATCGAGAGTAAAGAAGGTCCGATCGCGCGATTTCCGTGGGAGCTTCCGATCGTGCAACGTTATTTGTTGTTGATTATTGACCAGTGCTCTGACACGAATTTCAGCAAGCATCCAGAGCAGCAGCAAATCACTCTACAAGCTTTATCAAAAGCGATATCCTGTCATCTAGACGACCTAAACCAGGAGCTTCAGACAGATGCATTCAAACTGGCACTCGAGGAGCTCAAGCAATCACGTTCTTTCTCACAGCACCTTCTATGGTTTTCGCCGAAAGACCGGGAGGTCTGCTCCCAAATTCCACGCAGCATCACCTTACATCTCGACGAGATGATAACAGGCCTGACTGACTCCGGCATCGTTCATGCCATCAAGGTTGTGAACTTATCTAAAGATTGGGCGACGGTGCAAGGAAGCATTTCCTTTTCTCGCGAGTGCGCTACGCTTACCTTCACTCCCTCAATCGTGTTTGAGAAAGGATGTAAATACAAAGTCATTGTAAAACCCCACGAGCTCATGACGAGTCTCGGAGCAGCACTGCCTAAGACAGATGAAGGGTTTGTATTTCATTTCACGATCCCATCATAACAACATAAATATACTTCGGCATCTAACATCCAGCGCCACCAACAAGCGGCAAACACGCAGTTGAATTCCACACCGCCAGCACGTTCGCGCTCAGAGCAGCGATCGACACCGTTATAACAATTACCACGACCGCTGTGGTCAATCGGTGCCTCACTGTTCCGTTGTCACCCTTGCCCTCTTCGACACGGCATTCAGACTTCCACTGGCTTGCACTGATTTCATTGCGAGGGAGAAGCGGAAGAATCACGATGTTGCCCAACAATCGAAGACCGACTAGCGTGGCGCCAAGTGCTACGACCTGCCATCTCACACGTGCAGTATCGCTTTCGATATCTTCGTCGAACAAGCCGAACGCAGAGCTAAGGTAGTTGGAGCATGCAGCGCTGATCGGCTCTGAGAGACTGACGAATGCTGTGACGATGGCGTATGTGCTACTCTCTCTCCCAGCTTCGGCGATTTTAACCATGGCGACCATGCGAACCATCACGGCGATAGCACCCGCGAACATGACCAGCTGTTCTCCCAAGAGTACAAAGTATTTGTCACGAACAATATCCAAAGCGGTCGCAGCGTCAATGACAAGCGATATTGCACCACCAACTATCACTGCTCGTGTGACGATCCCTCGCCAGCTTGACGTATCAGACAAAAGTATGCGGTGAGCAAACAAAGATGCAAGCGCATAGGCACCGCTGGTGACTGCGATCGCGAGAGACATCAGCATCGGGTCCGTGTGAAGCCATAAGGAATGAATCGCGAGACGTGGCGAACTTTGGAGGTCCAAAAAGAGTTTCTGCAGGAAACTGTAAATAGCCAGTTGCCAAACTGAGGGACTTTGAAGCACACTCTGAAGTCCTGTTAGCTCGATCACAGAAGTGGGAGAAGATGGAGGCGCAACCATCGCAACGGCAGCTTTCTGGCTGGAAATGGACACGATCACGCCGCTTGATTTGATACTTGATGATGAAGCTTCGCTGCACCCAACTGCTTCAGAAACCCTCCACATGGTCCACACCAATGCTATCAGCGCAACTAGAGCAATGGCCTCGAACAGTGAGGCTGTTGACGCAGCAAATGGAAAGTTCCCGCCGAAGGTAGTGTCGTTCAGAGAAACCCCCACCATGACCGCGCCAACGACTTCAGCCGCGAAGCGCATTGTGTAGATTGCCTTGTGAGCAACTTGGCCAGAATCACCGGCAGCAACATCGCTAGCAGAGTTTGCTCGGTCGCACCTCTCGATATCAACCATGACCGCCTCGCACCCGGCATCAGCTAGTACGGAGCCAAGCATCACTCCAACCAGCAGCAGTGTCGTCTTGAATCCCGCCTCGGCAAGCTCATCGTTGATATCGCCATTACTTCCGGAGGCAACCGCCTTGTCGAGCGAATCGTGAATGCGAGCTAGCACGCTCGCAAACAGCAGCACCAGCAGCCATCCGAGGTAGATGAACGGAACCCTGCAGCGCCTCCAGCGGTTGGGGAGAGGCAGGCGGTCCATCACGACGCTGAAGCCGAGCTTGCACGTGGCCGCGACCGCCAGCAGCGCCTGTACCGACGTCGCCTGGTAGCCCTCGAGCCGCAGCCGGCGCTTGAGCAGCGGGTACACCACTGCGGGCAGCGCTCCCTGCACGATCCCGCCGCACAGCTGGTTGAGCACAACGCCAGCCCCGAAGCGAGCGAGCGCAGACGTCCGCGGAGCGAGTGGCTGCCGAGGGCTGGCGAGCGATCGGTAGCCGCCGTCCACGTGCATGTGTCGCGTGCTGGGAGCGTTGGCGAATGGCTCGAGGCCTGACGAACGAGCGGCAGAGCGAGGCGCACAGGGCGAGTCGGCGACTGCGAGCGGCGGCGACGGCTCGCGGAACGGCGAGGCGCGTGGCCGGAGACACGCGCGGCATCTGCGCAGCGCCAGAGACGAACCCGCGAGCGGCACATGCCCAGTGAGTGGGAGGCGTCAAGCGCGTCGCCCCCGCGCTGGAAGTATGCGCTTGGGCGAGCGCGCTCCAGCCCCGCCGAGTATGGCGAGCATGCGCCGACGAGTCCTGCGTGAGGAGCTATTATGACGGGAGCGAGGTTGACGCGGTTGAAGTGACGGCGAGTGGAAGCTCTCTGGGCGACTCGATTCGAATGCCGGAAGAGAGAGACGGGCAATGGCGCACGCCGGAGCGGCTCGGAGATTGGCGACGACCAAGACGCTCGCTCGCTTTCGCCTCCCACAGCTGGGAGGGTCCGATCGATGGCTTCGACTTTCTCCCGCCGGTCATCGTGCTCCGCCTTGGCGAGCGTGGCACGACCGCGCTGCAAAGCTCCAGTAAGCATCTCCGTCTCGCTGGATGTTGTGCTTCCCGATCCGACTGCCAGCCACACACCCGGCTTCGGGGCGTTCCACGTTGCACTGGAGGCCAGCGCTTCATTTTTTGTCAGCTTGGCCAAAACTCTTACGACCGTGGGATGTCGGCTCGATGACTGCATGCCGCGCTGTGGCACGTGGGTGCCTTCCAAGACAATCCAGCAATCAGCAGGCGATCGCCTCCCTAGAGCTGGCGATCTCTTCCGCACTCACGCGGTGGCACGCAGACTATCAGATCGAGCAGCTGCATCGAGCAGTTCAGTGTACACGCATCTCTGGCTCGCGCGATGACAGTGACTCAAGGTATGCTCGCTGTGGATGAGGCGGTTCAACATGAGCTCCCGGTGCCTCAGGAAGCTTTCATATCATTCGAGGAGCGTCCAACAAGGATCTGTTAGCTGATGCGGCTTCTGCGCAATGCCATCAACATTGTGCCGTGCTTCTCCTGGATTTGCCGCCTCGCCTCTGCTGGGTCGCAATTATCGAGTCATCCTCGAAGGATGATTGAGGCAAAGTTTGGTCATGAGCTTTTTGCTGCCCAGAGGCCAACATTGAATGCTGACTCTTGCTTTGCGTCATTGAACAAATTTGTCGTCGCGGCTCTCAAAATTCCGTGTGATGGACCAGATCAAATGGCGCTACAGTATTCGACTGCAATCGCAAGCAAAACAGTTCGGAGGAGGTAGGCAGAGGGTAATCATTTCGACTAGTGGTAGCTAGTATCAACAGCATCCTGCTGCTAGGATGTCCTAAAATCCCTTCCACCCGTTTGCTGTCGCCACCGCGAAGCGGGAGTGCCAATCGCGGCAGCCGTACTCATCAACACAAGGATTACCGTAAATGCATGAGCACGACTCGAACCCACGGCCATCTTCTTTCTCCAGTTTCTTTTGCTTCTCTTGCTCTGGTTCCCACAACTCGCGGGTAGCTTTCTGATCTCGCTCGAGCTGCTCGGATTGTTGCTCTACCACAACATAGTATGTAGAATCTGCCTTGAGCCCAACAAACGTTCCGACAGGGTGCTCGAGCACAAAAAGCTCATCGTCCAGCACTCCTTGCTCTTGACGCGAGAATCTCTCAGCGTCGTTGCAACGAGCCAGTCGAATATGACAATTCGGCATCACAAATGATAAGCAATAGACGTCGTCAATGGCAGCTTGCGTCGTAGATCCGTTCGCGATCGGAAAAAGCTCATCGTATTGTTGGTAAATGAGGCACACACTGCCGTTTTCACGGCTATCCTCCGGTGGAACGGCCTGGACAATAATCTCTGCAGCACCAACACTATCTGTCGCTGTAGTCTGGGAGCCTTCTTTTATATCGTCTTGAGCTGTAGGTTCTTGAACTACTGCAATCTCCTGAGAAGGAGTTGGTGAAATGTCTGCTGCACCATCAATGTTGTCACTCATTTCAACAGAGTGTACGCCGGAAGGCTGTAAGCAATGCATCGTTAGATTAGTATATTCTAGGAGTACGTTGAAGCATCGACAAGCAAACTAAACCGACCTGTTTGTCGAGTGGGGCAATTGGCGTTTTCATTGGCGAGGAGGCGAGCTTTCCCAACGGCCGCTTCTTAGCATCACTCTTGGGTGGCGATACAGGCGACACTGCTCGAGCTGCGGACGTCACAGTAGGTCCAGCTGGCAAAGCTGTAAGTTGTGTCTTTGTTGGAGACGTTTGATCATTACCAGTAAGCACTTTTTTCGGTGAGCACGGCGGTGTCAGAGCTGGCAACTTGACTCCGTGCTTGCTCTCTTTGTGAGAGCCTGTCTTGGCCGGTGGTGGCATCCTTCACCAAATATGCAACTGAGCTAAATCGACAAGCTTTGAGGCCACGAAGAAACGATGATGCAGCAGCGACACTACAAAACCCGAAAATAAACTTACCTTACGCTCTCTCGACGACAGAGCGTCATGACGACGCTTCCCCTCAAATTCGCAAACGTGCCAACATCATTTTGATCGTTGAGATAGCCTTCCAATTCCGTTGAAATCCGAGGATACATCATTTCAAGATACTACAGCTCGATGCACTATGGAAGCCTGTACTCGCCTACGCCTATCCCTTGGAAGGAACTACCTGCATTGCTGGGTCTTAGCGAAGGAATATCTACTTTTCAATAACGACTGCTTTTTCATCCAGTTTGTCGGAATTCCCATGATCGCAGGAGAGGAGGAGAGCATTTGCTTCGGTACAACTTGCCAAGCAAGAAACCATGGATGAATCGACTATCAGAAAAAGTAACGAGACGAGGCTGCTTCTTTTTCGCTCATACATTCACGACTACAACGATGGTGCGTCCGTCGTCCCCCACGACTCACCTGTCGCCGTTGTGTTTGCTGAACGGATTACGACAGCCATCCTAATAGCCCACGAGGTCGGACTTCGGGAGAGACCATCGATACACAGCTAGTGCAACTGGGCCAGCTCCTCGATCCGGTTTGTGAGCGCTTCCACCGTGAACGGGGTCTTGTCTTCCAGGAGCCCGTCGCTATCGCCGTTGAGCAAGTCTACAACCTGCTGCATTTGAGGCTTCGTGAGCTCAAGGAAGCTCTCGACAAGGTCACCGTCGATGAAGTTGCGCGCTTCCGAAACCGCGCGGCGGTTCTCAAACGTGCGCCACTCCTTGTGAGAAAAGCCGCCGACGCCATGCACCACCTTATTTAGTGCGTCCTGAATACGGCTCAGCAGCACATATTGGCTCTTCGTCAATGGCAGCACTACACCAATCATGCCGCTGACCGTGCCAAACAGCATTGACTCGTGCATCGGGAACGAAGAGCCAGCCTCTTTCTCGTCATCTCCCTCGTTGACGTCCTGCATGTCGGATGCGCCACTGCTCTCTGCCGTAGCAGTCGTGGTTGATGTACTCGGGTTATTCTGATTTTGCATGACGAGCGAGCCGTAGCGGAAGCGGTTCACAAACTCGCCCAGATGGTACTCGCCAACGGTCTCGAGGCGGCCACGTTCTTCGTCAGATGCTGCGCCGCTGTTGCGCTGCACCGTGAACAAATTAAAGTCCGTCTCGCTGCCAATATAGGTGTCTTCATCCAAAATGCCGATCGCTGACATCCAGTTCGAATTCAAGTCCTTTGCGATCTCCTCGATATTGCCACCGTCCGACTTGTAGCTGAGCAGCGAGATTGACTTCATGAGGTCGCCCACGACAATAAAGTCCCCGCGCGACTCCATGTACAGTACAAGCGTGTGGCCGTAGTGACCACATTCAGACACAAGCTCCTTCTCGTTATCCGAGTTCTCACTCCATTTGTAAAGCTGCGCCTTGCTGTTCACACCAGCCAGCACCTTGCCATTGAATGCGTTCAGACTGTATACGGCACCCTTGACTTCTTTCTCTGCAACCAGCTGCAACTTTCGCTCACCTCCATGAAGTCCTGTAACTGCAAAGACAAGAATTCGTCCCTGGTGCGGCTCTGTTTCCTCTTCATGGACATAGGCTGTACCGACAACAAAGTAGGTCGCATTAGCTGCATCACCCGCAAACGGGGAGCAAATCACCGAGCATGGAGTCTCGAACGGATCCAACCGGTACGAGTGCAGAACTTCAAACGTCTGGTCATCAAACAGGCGGACAAATCCTTGATCAACCTCTTCTCCGCTGTCATCGACTGCAAACGATACTGTCAAAACCCCAAGTGTATGGGACTGAGGATTGTGAGCAATGCGGCGTGCCCATTCGTTCAAGTGGAACGTCTGGATGTGCAGCTTTTGGATATCGTCAACCATGCCGATCGCAAGCTCTTCCTCTGACGCAAGAGCTAGGCACTCTGGGAACGCAGCCGTATCGAACGGACACATTACATTCACTTCCTTGGCGTTGATGTTCGAGTACAGCAGTTTCTTGTTGTTGGAGTACACAACTGTAGGGCGGTCACATGCCGCGAACACATGCGTCACATTCTTGGAGCGGAACCGGGAAAGTGAAATCGGCTGTGAGCCGAGCGAAACACGCTTACGGTTGCTCATCCCTCCAGTGGCAACATCAATGTGAAAGTTCACGAGAGAGCCGTCACCAAGACCTACGAGGAGGTAGTCCTGACCGTCAAATGTATTGCACAACACAGAACGTGGGAGGAGGTCGTTACCGAGCGCCTCCGACGAAAGTGGAGACAGACTCGGCAACTGGAGCACAGACACCGAGAAGTTTGTCCACATACCGACAACACAAACGGAGGCTCGCAAGACACTGCTTTCCCAGTGCGTCGACTCCACAGACTCCATTTTCACGTCTTCCTTGTCGTCAATCTGTTCTCCAGATCTGTGTCCGAGCGGTGTAATATCAACGCACGCAATCTCGTGCTCCATAGTAGCCTGAGCAACTGCAACGAGCTGCTGGCCTTGAACTTCCAGATACACC